>JAYMTL010000076.1:0-93526 GCA_036897445.1 Pelargonium tetragonum | reverse complement strand
ATATAAAATGGAATTTATGGTAGTCCCCTAGAAAGTTTTATCCCGAAACCGACTCCTAAAAGTCTCCCGTAATAGAACTAAGAAACTGCCCTAGCCTGAACTATAACCTCAAACTTTAAGGAATTCTTATATACTTTTTCAAGAAACCGCTAAAAAGATCAAGAACAGGACTCTCAAAGTTTTTGCTCTATACCCATTTTTTTTTTCAAGGTTTCTATTGTTAACACGGAAATAAAGTATCCTCATATTCTATAAGGGGCCCAAATCTCTGCTTCTAAATATACCAGGGGCTTTGCGTTTAAGACAATTCTTCCAATATTTCATAATTTATTATCTTAGTTACCCTTTTTCTGACTTGGTGGGGGTAAATCCAGACAAAACTCTATACCTAAGGAGTTTTCATAGTAAGCCTTTCCACAGTTTAGGGGGATACTATTAGCCCATAGCTTGTTGGGGTCGGATATAAAGTGTTGCTTGTTACTTTACAATTTACAAGGTCTTAGGGCATTAAACTTGTATGTAGGTAATTAAGTTTAGAGTAAAGGGATTTCTTACTTGCTTTCATAACGACTTTCCTTAGAGATAGACCTTTCTGAATACCTACCTTCTTGTTCTGTAAACCTTTAAGAACTGCAAAGTGACTCTGTATCTTATAGAGCTTAGTAGTACCTATCTACTCCTCTGGATAGCCTGACTCTTCGTATTGCCTGTAACTTTCTCATTGTAGCCTAACTCTTAACTGTAACTTATTCTTGATAATACCTCTTACACTCTCTATCAGTACCCCCTTAATTACATTACCTAGCTATACCACTCTTCTTTTTCTTAGGAGTAGGGCTTATAAAGCACCTTTTCTTATAACCCTCTTATATGCTTACCCCACTGAATAGAATCCAACTAATAAACATTAAAATACTAAGGGCTTCTTCAAGACTCTGAGGGGAGATTCTAAATGAGGGATTCCCACAGGTTACCCTATACCTTTTATGAAAGTTTTCAAAATCTACCTATGTTATTGAATATCACTCTGCCCAAGTCTTTTTGATAAAGTACTTTTAGACTATAAAAGAAGTTCCTAGTTTCGCTAATAAAAAAAGTGACTGCCGCCGATCAAACATGGTATAGCTTTGGCACTTATGAGGACTGCTAGAGCTCTCTGAAAAAATTGAATTGAGCTTAGTAGACATAGGTAAGAATGAGGCCTACATATAACCACAAGTTTTGCACTCTTAAACCTAAACCAATTAGATCCTCAATTCTAGTATTATTAGGATTAAGAACCCCTAATTTTTAGAAAGGAGGGAACTAGAAAGAAATCAAACCTTATTTTCTTAATTCGGGGTGTGTTGGAGATAGTTCTTATTCAAGCTTCCATATATTTTGACTAAATTTTGGTAGTTTTTTCTGCATTTTAAGCTCCTCAAATTTCATTTAGGATTCGATGTAAGTATAATTTTCTACTCCAGCTCAAACAACTTTGTGGTATATCCCTATGAGTTTTCTTTGCTTGCACTCCCGGAGAAGGTTTAGGTTTAATTGAAATCTTTATTAATATTCCAAGAATATAAACATGAGTGCGGATCTTTTATGAAAATAAAGCAAAGCCTACTGTGAGGCTGTAAGATTAAAAAAAGGCCAGTATTTACTTTCTCTAAAGGATGCTCTATCTTGTTAGAATCCTTTTAGACCCACAAGAATTTAACTTCCAAAAAGGATATTTTAGGGTTTACTAGAACAAAAGTACACTGCTTATTGAAAATACTACTGAGTGCTGCCTCTACCCAATATTAAATGGATTTCTTTTTATAGCTTTGTTTAGTATTAGTAGAAGTAAAGAATCCCAAATACTTAAACGAGCTCATTTGGAAGAGGAAATAGGAGAGTCTTAAGTCGACAAGAATCGCGGCTTTTTGTTTCTATGTTAAATATTCTATGAAATCCTGTAGGGGAATAGTTTAACATATAAGTTTTTTTCCTTTTTATGAGCTCTATACGGGGCATCAAAATATTCTCACAAAAACCTTTAGCAAGAAGTGGATCCTCGGGGACTTCTTGTGTGCCTGTATCAGGTTATCTCTACAATCTAGCAATATTTTACGAGGTAAACTTCGGAGACCTTACTAAGAGGGAAAAATTCCTTTAGGAAATCCTTTAGGTTTTTATAAGTTTGGGCTTTTTCTGTTGGTTGTACCTTTTTAAATATAACAAGTAAAAATAAATAGAGCCGAGCTTCAGCCTTTTCTAAGTATCTAGCTCAAGGATTCCCTAAAGCTCTTCTACCCTACACCTATATAAGTGAGTCTGCTCCTTATTTTTTTTAGTGCTTTCGTACTACAATAATTAGAAATTCTAAAATAGAAACTCTCTTGATTATAAGCGGGACTTTTAATCTTTTCTTTTAGAGTAACCCTACCCTAGGTCCTAAAAAGACAAACTTCCAAACTGTATTTACTTTAAATTCTGAGCCGAAAAAACTCTTGGCGTAGCTGACCCTATAAAGTAAAGGACCCTTATACAGAACTTGATACATAGGAAATCCTATCCGGATCTCGGCAATCTCCCAATTTGGTTTTCCTAAAATATGAATTAAAAGATCCCGGCCATTTATACAAAAAGATAAAGGACTTGCATTTCTAGGGGGTTAACACTGCGATTTATTTCCTACTTCCAAGCGCTTAAATACTCTATTCCCGCACCCTTTGTGCAGAGCCTTTTGGGATACCAGGGAAGTTTCACACCCCATTTAAATTCAATACTTAATAAAGCTTAAATTCTAGGCTTAGGAAAGTCTTCTACAAACAATAAGGACCTTTATTTAAAACCAAGATACAATGTACATACCAAAGGATTCGCGGAATAGCTTATAATTCCTATACAAATTTACCTAACCTTTTTATTTACACAAAATTACGTTACTGCAAGCTTGTACTCCTTAGAAAACTTCTTCGAATCTTTTCCTTAATGCGATACATATAAGAATAAACAACCCTAATTGAGATTAGACATTACGCTAGGAAATTAGAATTTTAAGGTTAGGGGTTTGGCTCTTGATTTAGAAAAACTGGGATTAAAGTCTATTATTAATATAGTAATAAGAAAATTTCTTATACCTTTAACTTGTTTTAAAGCCTTTTTGTTATCTGTAGATACAGATAACAAAAAGTAAGATTTTCTAATGCACGCGCAGTCTAGCATCATATATTATAATAAAGGCAGTTTCAATCGCAAAACTTTTATAAAGTCCAGAGGCAAAACACAAAAAAGCTCGGATATTCTTGTAAAAACTAAATCTGCATTTTTGATTTACTAATTAAGCGGGATTACTCTAACCTTTACTTTAGGCTTGCGCTGAGATGGCTCTACTAATTTTAGAGATGAGTACACTTATAGAAAAGAAGCCGTCCGAACTGCAATTAGAGTATAGTTATAGATTTCCTTGGGAAATTTAGAAAATCTTTTAAAAAGCTACATCCTTATTTAGATTTTTATAGAAGGGACGCTTGCAGTATACTTGACTTGATTGGAAAAAGGGGTTTTCTACTTTTACTATAAGTAGGATCCCTTTCGTTCCGATTCATTTTATAGGGCTCTCCCTGCTTGCCCGGGTTTTAACTTTATAGTAAGCTGGAGGAACCTACCAAGTATCAGACGTGAGAACTCAAAAGCCTTTTTTAATGTCAGCTTTAGACCCCCTTGCTCGAGGTTATTCCTTATTAGTATTCCCGGTAAAAAGAAGCATAGGGGCTTTGCTTTTGACTGGCTCTAGTAGAAACTGCTCTCTTTTGAACTCTTTTTAAAAGAAAGGTCTATGGATTAATTAGATACAAAAAAAGAAAAGGGCTCCGATTATCTTATGGCACCAACAGAGTCTTTGAGCAAGCACTATTAATTGCATTACTTTAAAGGGTTTTCAATATCAATCTAGAGTGTTAAGAAGTCCCTCACTTAATAGGATTTTCCAAATTCCTTTTGTAGTAGAGAATTTCGGATAATGCTATAAACGATTCTACGGCCATTTTTAATGCGCTATGGCGCAGTTTAACCTACTCTTGTGTGGATTCCCCTCCCATTCCCCTTTGCAATTTAAATAAAAAGGAACTTTCTTAAACCCTTTCATAAAATTGAATTTAAGAGTTTTGTCATGAGAATCACTTATATAGAAAGAGAAATTCAGTTTCCCTAAGATTCCCAGGCGTGCCTTTTCGAAAATAGCAAAGAGTTAAATTTAGAGTTATTCAACTTAATGACAAGATATAAGATAAATGAGGCAGAATAGATTCCAAACAATAAGAGAGCTTCCACGCAGCCCACTAATTAGCAGGGAACTCTGACATAGACTAGGTATCCTAAGCAAATCCTGATGGATCCCCCTAATATAGGAATAGGAGAGAAACTTTTTCCTGCACTACTATCAGAGGAATGAAATTCTAAGTCACCTTTTGATATGTATTATATAACCTTTGGCTGTAGAAAGCTCCAGTAGGTAGCCGCACCGATTAATAGAAACTTTAGGAACAATCTCATTTTCTTGTACTAGAACTACGGGACTTGAACACCTGTGTATTTTCCGGTCTGGGATAGCTGTTCTAACGGATAATTTTAGAGGCGCTACTCAGGGCAGTTTATATCTCAATTTCCTCTGCTTTCAATTTCAATGTTTCAGTAAGGTATTTCGTTTTCTTTCTATAGAAGCGATTCCAAACTCGGTCTAATTAGACTCAACCTTATATGTATGCCTTACCTTGTTTTAGTGTCTTAGTCTTATACCTATTTGTATATAAAGGAGTCCGTCTTTAGGAATAGATAGTCTAGTTTTAGTTGCCCCTTTTGGATTGAGTAGGAAATTCTGTTCATTATTTTATATAAAGTCAATTTAAGAGTTTAAAAACAAGGAATTCATTGGGTTTCTCTCCTCCTTATCTTTATAGTGCTGGAAGCCAGAGGAATACCCCTTAACTACTAACCAAAAGCTTTCTATATACTAAACAAGATATTGAAGTCAGGAATCTGCTATCCTATTCTCTTAACTTAAGAAAGTAAGCTTCTCTAGAATCACCAGGGAATTTTAAACAAAAGAAATTTCTTAAGAAGTTGGATCTGTACTGTAAAAAAAGGAATTCGAAAGTCTCTTTCTTTTATGTCTCCTATTCTGGATATTGCAAAGGAAGGGTTGGGATGACTTTTTAAGAGTAAGGGAGGAAGGGTCTTATAGCTCTGAAACAAGGCGTTAGGGGTAGGTTGTCTACTTATGTTCCTTGTTTTTCTAGGTTTCCGCTTCCGGATTAAAGTTAAGGAGTCTAGTATAATATAAAGAACCGAAGCTAAGGTCATTTGTTTCCAGGTTTGCAAGTAGGAACTCACTAGGGTAACGCTAAAGGGCTTCATATTTGATTGGTTCTGAACCAAGGTACTAAGACAGGAAATGAAAAAGCTTAGCAGCTTCTAGGAGCCTGGCGTTAAGAAATATCTAAAATAAAGAAAACTAAGAGAGTTGCTTTGACAGGGATTTTTAAGGGAGAGATACAGATTTTTTTTAGTCTTACTTATAAAGTGTTACGGTATTCTGGTTAAAGAAGTTTAGGAAATACAAAGAAAAGCAAGGGTCGGCTTTCACGTTCCTCAATTCTCGATCTAGTTAAAGAAGGAAAACTAAGGTAATGTAATTAAGATAAGAAGAATAGTTACAGCAATCTTACTTAAAAGGGCCCTTAACCAAACCCAAGAAAGAGTAGTAGAAGGTATTATAAAAAAAAATGAAGGAGAGTCGTTCATGAATCTCTTTCTTACGCGGAAGCAAGAAATCCTCTTTCATTTAAGAGGAGTATTCCATGCTTCAATGCTAATGCTAAGCAGGAGGCTCCTGTTGTATCATACTTACTGAAGGTTTTTGTTTTAACATATAAATTCTAGTTATTTCTTAAACTTATATCTTTTTCTTTATAGAACTAGAAAAGCCTTTGTAGGATGCTACACTATCTTTTTTTCTTTAAGGGTAGACTTATAAATGCGGGACCAAGGACCTTGCGAGAATCCTAGACCTCATGTTACAAGAGTGTTCTTTGCAAGACTGTGATTATGTGCTCCGTTTCGTTTCCTATGTGATACTGAATATAAAGGAGGTACTGATGGGAGGAACCTTATATAAGGACCTTATTCAGTCTTGTATAATAAAATAAGAACAAGATAGATTACACAGTCATGCAATATGCCTGCGAAGTTTTGCCTTTGTGTATTTAAGAAAAGCAGAATCGCTTAAATACAAACGGATTGAGCTCGTCTTTCATACTCAACTCGTTATAGTAAAGTGAGCCGTTAGATTCTAAAGCTACGCGGTAAAGCACAGTTGATATCGGCATGCAAAGATTCAAACCCTTTGACTCCAGGATGAAGCAGTGTAAAGTAAAAGGTTGGTCTAGAGTGATGAAAAAGATTTGGGCAAGCCCAGACTCGATTTGCCTAGGTTAGAAAAACCCATAATTACAATATTAAGAGGTTTCTTATGTTTTGTTTCGAACTTTGTTGAGTTTACTAATATACTAAACCTTTCTAAAAACGCTAGTACTGATAGATTCTTATTTATAAGCGCTAACTAAGAAGTTTTTATAAAAATTTCATTTTAATGGGTATTTCATATCAATATCAAAAAGGTTTTAGCTTTCTAAGTTTATTAAAGTAGTTGTTAATTTCCTACAGGACTCTTCAAAATGGCTAAGGCACTCTATAGTGTTTACCATCCACCAACAATATCCAAAAACTCCTGCTTATTTCCCTTGGCGAAAGCAGCTTTTTAAGTAACTAACCTTCGGCAGTCTTTAAAAACATACAAGCTTTGACTTTCTATTCTTATAGAGATATTAAGACCTAAAAAGTACCCTACAATATACACAAAATCTATCTCAAACTACGCTCGATAAAATATTCTACTGCCCCTTAGTGAAATTGCAACCTCAACTCCTTTCTAAAGGTACCTCCGGTATTTAGTGTAAGCAAAGGGATTCCCTGTAAGGAATAAGTCCGAATTTCATACTCATACTACTGTCATAAAAATTGACAAAATAAAATTTAGCACGATAAGAATTACCTGTATAATATGCGGGCAGAGGATGCGATTAACTAAGTAAAAGCCTTATAAAAAGCAAGTGGTCTGTTTTTCTTGTATTTGATATTTAAAATCTAAAAGGAAATCCAGACTAGATCTGGACTCTCCTATAGCAGAAGCTTCCGTGTAAATATATAGAGTTATCATTTCTTTCATAATAGGACCCAATACGCGCTGCCTGTTTGTTGTACTGTACATGGGAATAAGTATGCTGTAAAAGGACGTTCTAGGTTAATATCCGCAGTTTTCGCTCTTTTTTATTAAAGTATTAAACAAATTTTCTTTATTTAAAATGAAAATGCAGGTAGTCCTGTAACACTAACCACAGAATATAAAAGCAAAAGCGGGGGCTTAGTACTATTAAAGCTTGTCAACAGCCGCAACTTAAAGCTTAAAGGAAGTATCCCGTTTCATCATATTTTGGTTTCAAAACCAAGTCCCCTGTCTATGTAGAAATACAAGTTAAGACTATACCACGCATATGGATGTATGCTAAGTTCAATTAGTTAGTATCCCTTCACCCCAGAGTTTTTAACAACACAGTACCAAACTCTAAATTGAGTATACCTTGAATTTTATGTCAGCCTCTTTGGAGCATGTAATTAAAAAACACCTCCATTCTTCAGAATTCCCGATATATCTTACTGAAGTTTTATACACCGAGCGTTTAAAATCTTACAAATGTCCTTTTTATTTCAATTGTAAATTAGTTTGCTCTAATTAGGGGATTTCCTACGGATCGAAAAGTCGAAGTCTAATTAAATAGAAAAAAGGATACAGTAAAAAAGCAGAGCTTTTATTATCATAATAGAATCTCAAGGAGAATTTTGAGTTTAAGTTTCTTGTCTTAATTGCTCAAGAGGCCTTTTTCTATATTTGCTGGGGTGTTACGCGTGGATACTTTTTCTATTTCTATACTGGCTCTATTATTCATATCCAGAGAATTCAGTACAAGTACACGGCTTTCTTTTGATATTCCGGCGGGATGGGTCTCTAAGCTATGTAAGGGGCATGCTTCACAATACAATAAAGGCTCCTTCGAGCTAAAAAAGATAGGTAGCTTTTTTGTAAGCAGTCCTAGGCTTTGACCTAAAAGGGGGATTCTTTTTTATTTTTATAAGGTTTATCAGTACAATATTTCTTAAAAAAATGTAGTAGATATAAAGTAAAGAGTCGAAACTGCTTTCAGCTAAGTGGGTCTCTTGACGTAATAACGGGGGGGTACAAGGGTTTACTTTAGAGCACTGCCAAATTTTATGGGTATGCTTCAAGAACCTTTCTATTTTAGAATAGAGAAGCTCTTTGTTTTTGCTTGAAAGAAAGACACCCGCTTACCCCAGCCTATCTGAATAAAATGAATCTAGAATCCCATCTACAAGGGATTAAATTAGCACCGAAGTGATGCATAAATTTCTTATAGTACTTTTATATACCCAAGAGTTTCTTCTCGTTCAGCTTGATTCTGGAAGGTTTTAGTCATCGACACCTCTTTACTTTTTCTTTCATTACGGGAATAGGTCGTACTTAGTGCTTTATAAGGAGTCAGTACTCTTTGTAGGGATATGCCTTTTTTTATACATTCCAAATTGAGAAATATCAATCTACTCTTTTTTGCAAAGAGGGTCCTTAAACAAAGGTTAGTATGCTTCTTTATATTGCAGAATATATTAGGAGTGGAACTCGACCACATTAGAGAGAGAGCCTGGGGTAGTCAAAGGTTTAGCTTAGAGAAGTTCATATAGGGATTACTTCTATAATATCAGAGTTTTTAGGGGCTTGTAGTTTAGTTTAATTGGTAAAATAAAGTACCGACCTTTAGAGGTTGTGTTGTAGGTTCGAGTCGTATCGGCTTTTTCTAAAACCAAGCAAAGTAGAATTTTGAAAGGATTGAGCAAATTAAAAGTTTTACTGAGGCTGCTTACTCTTTCATTTATTCTAACTATGCTTATTGACTCTCTAATTTTTAGATACCTTGTTTCAGATGCGGTCTAAGTCATATCCTACGAGACCCTCCTTTTACTTTCAAGAGTACTCCTCGGACTAAAAGGGCCGTCATTACCCAAGGTATTTTAACTAAATTTTATCCTAAAATGTTTTTGCATAAGCCAGAAACTCCTTAAAAAAAAGAGGAGGAATTTACTCGCTATAAGTCATTCGTTATTTACTAATCTTTGCTTAGTCATTCAACTAGAAGTCTCTTAGTAGGTATTTAGTAAATAATTTGTATATCTTCTAAATACCGGAGCCTTACTGCTTACGAAAGGAAATACAAAGGATGCCTCGCGAGGCCCCACACGATAAAGGGGTTTGATATACATAAGTTTAGAGTGCGCTACGATTACAGCCAGGATTTCCCCGGGTTATCCGCCGGCAACCCCTTAACATCTGTTAAAGTAATATAATAAAATGAAGTTAATAGAATTGAGAGGATAACAGTCCCGGAAAGGCTTGAAGTACAGTATCGCCGCTATAAAACGAATTTACTGAAGCAACTCTTTAGGAAATCCCCACTTTAAGTAGTGAAGGTGTACTCTTATTTTATTGTACAAACCGGGCCTCTCGAAAAAGTAGTAGTAAAAGAAAAGCCTACTTTAGTGACAACACTAGCGCTCTTTTAGGATAAAAACTTATTCACTACTCCATAAAAGGAGGATACAGCTCTTTTCTGCATAATGTTATTTTCACCAGAGTTTTCAAGTTCTACATTAAGCCTCTCTCAAGCTATCCCTTAGCTTACTGAACTTAGTTACTTTCAGAGAGTTCTATAAATAAAGAATGTAGTATTCACTTTACCGTTTTTGTAGAGAGACAGAGACCTGAAAATTTTTTGATAAGTGCCCTTTTACGGATTTTTTTAGTCTTAAAGTTTGCCTTGATTCTAAAGGTTCGAATCAGGTACTCTTGACAAATAGGCGGTTAATTTTTCAAAACTCAAAACTGCCCAGATACCTTGTTATACTACATATCCCGTCAAAAAAGAATTAGGGTTTGGTAGAAAAAGAAACCCCGTCTATTTATTTATAGGACTAAACCGCATTAACTTAACTTAATACCAAGAACATAAAATTTCCGTAATTGAATACCACTCTAAAGTGCTAATACCGTACCTTCTAAACATATAACTATGGGTGTTCTAACGAATCTAAGTTTTCAAGGGATGTCTGTACTTTTCAGATCAGAGTAGAAAATCTTGTGGATGCTCCCAGAGCAGCGTTTTTTGGTAAAGTCAAAGAGATAAGAATCTATTACGTGGATTTGCGTTTTGGTTAATAGCTTCTGTTATAATAAAGGCATTCCCTGTTTAAGAGCCCCTCTCTAAATTTGGCGGAGCGGAATGGTCTTGAAAAGTTTATAAAAAAGCTAATTTTTGTATACGTTTAGTTCTATAAATTTAAGCTCTTCAAAAGAGCTCTTAATCGGCAAAACCTTAGAAGAATTGTAGGAGTAAGTTGGGGGTCTATTTTAGAAGTAAAATACTCAACCTTTTATTTCACTTTGATTTGCAAGACGGTAAAGTCTCGGTTAAGCCTAAAATGCTGATGTTTTAAGCTCCCGGGTATAGGCTCCGCAAAAAGTAAGGAATATAGTTGGCAGGTAACCCTTTACATCAAGATAAGAGTAGTGACAAATCGCAAGGAAGAGTTTCATATAAAACTTCTATAAATAAGTTTCAATTTCTTATTCTCCGTCTTGTTGATTAGTTTATGCAGTTTAGTTAGCTGGACGATAAAGCCCGAGGGTCCTTGCTCAAAGTTTCTCCTATACCATAAGTTAAAAACCACTTCAGAAGTCTTCTAATATTCCCACTGGAAATCTAAGGAAGTATTAACCTGAGTATAAGACGGGACCTTAATTTTACAAGCTTTTGTTGTTACTCAGTCTCTAATATATGCTATTTTAACACTAAACTCTGGTTGAGCACAATATCGGGGAATCCCGTTATAGTTGGTTCATAGGTTGCTCTCGCCGCAACCTTTAAAATAATTTGTTTTTTTGACACGGAGACTTTCGCCTAAAAAGATTCTCAAGACTTAGATAAAGTCCCTCCTCTGATTCGGGACGTGCTTACTTACAATGCAGCATCTAAAAGGATCTTATAACGTAATAACTGAAAGGGGTTTTTATATGACAATCTTTATAAATAGGAGGCGCTGTTGTTATAGGGAAGCCAAAATCTCTTTTAGTACTAAAAGATTAACCGTGTCATATTAAAAGTTGTAACTTGAGGGAAATTGCGAGATTTGTAATTATTATAAGAAAGAGGTTCGGTTCTATTTTTCTATTTTAGGAGTTATCAATTACTATAGAGAAAAGAGATTTTTGTGTAAGGAAAGATTATGCTGCTTCGAACGAGAATATCTCACTTATCTAAAATTTTTCTTAACTCAGGGTTCGTAGAATAAGCTACTAAACTATCTAGAACTATTACAGTATTACCTATTTCATTAAAGTAAATCTCTTAGACTTTTTAATATTTACTCCTAATTTGTTCTTTTTTGTAGCTATCATAATTCTATTTAGCTTTTCTTATTTTCGTCTCTTAGTCTAAAAATAGTAAGACTCACACTCCCTGGAGCTTAAGCTATGAACTCCAAATTATAAGGATTCTCTTCTAGTTGATTTATAATATTGCTTCGCTTTGCTTAGCGCTACAAAACTTTACAAAAAAGGTTCATATATTTAACCAATTTTCTATTAATATTAATAGAGCGTTCAAGATTTCCTACTGATTATAGGGGATTCTAACTATCCCACTAATCCGGGACTTACTATGTCTAGCAGCACCTATACAGCAAGCTGCCTTGGACAGAGTTAGTAAGTCGTTCCTTAACATAACAGAGTTGGAAGGCTTATCTGGAATTGTTAACTGAAAGCAATCTTTCAAAGCTTTACTAAACTAAAAAAGGGAGTATCTTGTTAGTGGATCTTTAGTAAAACTCTTGTAGTAGGAAGCCTTTAGACTCCTTCAGAGTTTTGTGATTATAATGTCAGTAAAAGAGATTTCATTTTATGCGAAAAGGGGCGAAATTCCTTCACTCTTAATATCATGTTTTGTTTATAGAGCTTACTTTATAAGTTATGGGAATCGGAAATTGTTTAATATGAATAAGGGTACTTTTCTTTTCCTGTAAAGCAACAAGTCTCTACAATTTGGAGCAATCCCAGAGGATGGTTAATCCATATTAGTATCTGAAATGTTTAGAGCCAAGTTTTTATATTAGCAAACCCCCTGTCAAAGATATAGGGGGCTCTTAAACCGCAATATAGGCACTGCTAGGGGGTTGGTTCAGCCTTAGTTATCATCCGCATTTCTCTTAATTTTATAAGCTGCCATTTAATCAAGGATATAAGTGGGTTCTAAGGAGTCTTTTAGAGGCTTTTACATCCGGGGAGGTATACATATTATTACGCTAGGGAGCATTTACAGCGATAGGACACGCCTCGGTTTTTGAATATCACGGGAACCTCGCTAAGTGTTTCGCTTTGGGAGATCACACGCTAAGTAGGCAGTCTCAGAATCTTCTATAAAAAAAATCATATATTAAAAGAGCCCGACTCCCGCATGGATATGGGAGCGAGCTTATTAAAAGGGTTTCATAAGTTTCCCTTCTCTAGAAAAGAAAAAGGGGGAAAGGACACAGAAATCCATTTCTTTTATATTATACCAAGATTGAGAAAATAATATATTCACTCACCTGTGAGGGTCTAGTAAATAAGGTTCCGTATAACAATACCTCGCTCTGTCTGGTTATGTATTTGGGGTTGTTGTATACTCTTTTAACTAAAGTTTATAGAATGGGAGAAGCAGAAAAAGCTTTTGACAGAGGCAAAACTAATAAGATTACGCTTCATAGCTCTTGGATTTATCCTATCTAGAATTAACAAAGCGGTACAGCTAATTTTGTTAGAGTTAGTGGAGCCCTTTTTATATAAATTATATAAAGTAAGTCGTAAGAGGCCAGCGAGAGACGTAGCTTTTTTAAGGATTAATTATATGCTTTTGTAATAAGGGGAAGGGGTATCTTATATCTTTAGTTCGGAGCTCTCCACTCAAAGGGGTTTGTAGTTTCCTAAAAGCTTAGTCTAAGGGTTTCGGGTTGGAATCTGTCCTTGCTTTTCTCCCGGCAACTAATGGTGTATAATTAAATAAAGAGATGATGCCCTGAATATACTAAGAGAAGCCTTTATTCTTCTTATTACAAGGATTTCGTGAAATACTACACTGGAGGTATAGAAAGGAAGTTATACTAAAAAAAGATGATGCTCCCGCTTTATAATACAGAGGCAGGGCTGTCGTGGAAATAGGTTTCTCCTGGATAAAAATCTTTCCTGCTATTTCACTTGTATACTTGTAACCGGCTTCCACTTCGTTACGTTATTATAACTTAACTCATCTTACCAACTAAATCTTTTATAAAGGAATAAACGGAGGGAACTTAGGTCGACTTTCTCCCCTTAAAAGGAAACCGACTAACCTGAAGATAAAGGTATTACTTCCATTCTAGTCTAGAAAGACCTTAACTTACAACTTTCGATACAAATTCTTAGAATGTAAATTACCAAAAATTTGTGTTTCTTTACTTTTATTCAGTAATTGTAGAAGGTAACTTTAATACTCGAAAAACCTAATTCACTTAAAAGAAACGCATTTTCAGTTAGAGCCCTCTTGCTTGTAATACCCTTTATTGAAGCTATGCGAGGAGTTAAAAATTCCCAGTAGATACCCTATATGAAAGTTTTAGAAAATTCTAATTTGATTTGAGGGAAATTTCTCTTAATAGGATTGACGCTTCCTATAAAGGGGTTGTCAATAAGAAATTCTAGTTTGTTAAAAAGTAACTTATTAACTTATTATATACATTGGGCTTAAAATTGAAGTTTCTTTTCTTTTTAAAGTCAATAAAAAGAAAGTGTAAAAAGTAGGGGAAAAGCGACTGCTCTTAATAAAGCTTAGATGAAGGGACCGAGGTATTCGGGAATGTCCTAGAGGGAGTTATCGAAATTCTTTTATGGGGATGCTTTTTTTTTTTTTTTCTAGAATCCTTATTGCCTATGGAACAAATCCCAAGGGGAACCCATAGAGTCCTTATCGGGCAGTATAAATACCTAAAGACCCAAGCATTAAAATTTTTTATTTAGGGACATTCTTAACTAGAATAAAAAGAAGTCTTTGCTCCCACGCTATAACCCCCAAAATGACAGTAAAAAGGCGCAAACGCGGCCTCTTTTATTATTCATTGCGCTTGGGGAGTTTCTTCTTAGGATATTTGTATTCCTTTCAAGTTATTCTAACCTAAATGAGTTCTTTAGTCAGTAAATGCTTGTGAAGTAGAATATAGAATAGTACAGATGTTCTCTTCTTGTTGTTAAGGTGTCACGGAGGGAGGGAAAGGGGGTTGTCAAAGTATAGTTGTATAGTTAATTTAGTTAGGAGCTGCTAGGGCACTTTTTCCAGATAAGGTATTCGGTGTAACTCCAATAAAAGATAGATTTCCTAAGGGAGAGCTCGAGAAAGCAAGAGATTTTTTCTTAGTACAGAGTAGTTTCTTTTAGATTCCGCTGACACTAAAGTAAGAAATTCTTAGAATTTAAGAGAGTCGCCTCTATTTATTTGGAGCAAGTCAAAAGAGTAAGTAATTAAAGAATATAGTTTTGGTGTTACTATGTTTCCTATTCCAGATAGTATGTATCAAACTTCTATTTAACGGGATCCCCGAGTCTCAGTAAGGTTTTTCCTCTCGGGCTAGTAGACCTTTATTACTCCGATCTACTAAAGCGGGGTAGAAGCCGGGGAATTTCCTGCTCTTCTTATAATAATACTGTAATAAAAAGATTTGAACCCTCGAATGCGGATATCAAAAGGAATTTGCCTTACCCTAAAAAAGCTATCTTACCCCCTTACTTCGGATTGTGCCTTAGTTTTGTTAAGCAAAAACTTAGCATTCTCTACTATGTGGGGTTTAAAAAACCTAAGTTACACGGTAACATCTCCCATGTTTTATTACGGAAACCCTTCCCGTACTACTTCTGCCCTAAAACTTCATTTCTGGATACTAAGGAATTATAAAGGTTGTGTCTCTTAAGGGAGTAGTATTTACCTAAATCTCAGTTAGCCGTTTTTATCTTTTGTGAAATAAGGAGAGGTCAATGCATTTACTTTTGTAGTTGGGATTTTTCGATCTAGTTTTAAAGTATGCTGACATAGGACGGGGGCCTGGTAGCTAATAAAGCCCTCCCCTTTTTATATTTATAACCTGCTTTATTTAGACTAGGGTAGTAGCTCCTTAATATCTTTAGCCCCTCGTTAAGTTTTTGACAGGTTTCGAGGACTTTTTAGTTAAAGGGTCTAAAAATGAAATTAGAGTATTCCTGGACCGGTAAATTTTAGTTCTTAATTACGGGGTATCCTTAAGTACTTAAGTATAGTTAGAGTGTATTTTTAAGCTGGTTTTACACGTAAAGGGAACCCTACGATAAGTCAAATTGAGGGAAAAAATGAAAACTACAAGCAAACCTTATCTTCCTTTTTTTGGATCCCTACCAGTTCTTTAAGGAAATATACAAGACCCCTCTTTTACTTACTAGTTTAACTACCATGGACTTCTTTGGTAGAGTCGAAGAAAGCTTTGGAGCTTGTAACTGACAATGTGGCAATCATTGGTTACTTGGATCTCCTGGACAAAGGCGTTTAAGAGAAGATTATATCTCATATTATCACAGATCTCTGTAACATTTCAGGGTTAATACCAAGTCTTCCGTACAATGAGTTCATTAAGATTTTACAGACAAAAGAGAAACCCTTCCCAGGAGAAACCTACGGGCATATAGATCTTGGATATAGGATGAAAATGGTGTCTCCATTCTCTCGTATAAATATCCTTGGATTGGAAGAATCCTATAACCGAGTGATTTGGCTTTAATTCTTCGGTGAAGTAAACACCAGCAATTTTACTGGGAAGATTAAGGTAGGATCCTTCGTCTATATGGTAGGAAGGTTTCATGTCTTTAGGACAGACTACAACTGCTTCCACGAAGCCAAAGAGAGAATCTATGTCTTTTCCAGAGAGATCACCATACCATGTTGGAGGACCTTTTGGCATCTGAAATTGATTCATTACGGTTGGGTAAAGGGAGTTGACATCATAGTAGTCCAAATTGTGACCTCTATGAATGTAAACATCAGAATGTCCACCATAATAACCTTTTCTGACAAACCTCGTTTCGAGTGGTAAGACTAATTGGAGTTCTCATCATAAAAATGAGTTCTAAAGATTTTGATTGCTAATGCTGCTGTAGTAATGGTTCTTGTTATATCTAATTGAAAGAGATCGTGTACGATCCTTTGAAGGGCTTGCATGGTTGAACCTAGAAGAACGACGTCGTGGATAAGATAATCAATATAGGCAGCCCTATTTTGAACTAGGTTCTCAATGCTCACATTGTCATGATCCAAAGCTTTCTTAGGCTCAAGATTGGGGCAGAAACTTGCTGCTACTTTAGCAAGACTATCACCAGTTAATAAATGGATAGAATCGCGAACGTGAAAGTTTTTTCTTCTCATAGACAGAAATTTGATACAAGATCCCGTTTCTCATCAATGGCTTCACTATATATCCAGAGCCTATGAGGAGGGGTTCTAGTAACAGAAGTCAAATCGTGCGGTGAAAATAGACAACAGAACCTTTCTCAGATGTTTGAGTCTCTGTATGAAATGTTTGACAAGACTTCTACTTCTATCTTTGAACGTGGGCCATACTGTAATCTTCTGAGTAAAGTGTCTTGATTTGGTTGGATGGTTGAATAAGGATCTACCTTTAAAATACCAACAGCGTATGGAAGGAATTAACCTCACCTTTGACGATCAGTGTTTCAAAATCAGCCACAAGGAAGTTCTCAACCTTCCGTTGCCTTTGAGTTATTTTGTCTTTCTTTTTATTTTGAATCACCCTAGGTGAAAGCTCACCTTTATTCCAATCTTCGAGAATTTTGTGCAGTTCTAATCGGCGCTCATTAAGACAGAGTAAGGGCTCTTTGGTAGACTTCTGTCCATCTACACACCGAGATTCCATATAGACTATGGTTGCAAGGCGTACAATGACATCACCATCATACCGCTCAGAATAGGCTAAGAATTGCTTCTGGATGGAAGAATAGACATCTTTCTTAGGTCTGAAGCTATAGTTTTGGTCTTCATCATATGTGAGAGGTATGGCTTCACCCGCTGTAAATGAAACCTCAATCCCGGTATCTTTCATGACAGTCAGGATAATGGTGACTTTAGCATAGCCCATGATTTTTGGGTAGGCATACATGACCAAGAGATCCATAGCTGCTAGACCAAGTAAGACAGTGGATGGATGGTTGAGTCTTTTTCGTAGCTATGAGTTTGGTTGGATAAGGTGATTTACAAGATGCTTTGTAACAAAGCGCTGACTCTATGACTGGCATGTTAGGATGAGCATCAGATGAGTAAGCTCTTTTATGAACGAAAGAGACGTTAGGGACGAATTGGAAGAACTTCTCAAGGAAGACATGGTGCTATAATAATGAATCGAGACATTACCCTTGATTACGGGGTGACCTCACATTCTTTCCGAGCAAGCGTTGAAAGCGTCCCACTTGAATATCTGTCTCTGAAATAAGATTTGATCCGGATCCATATCTGTGAGCTCAGAGTTTAAGTCCTGTATAGTATCTTTAACGTAAGCTTCATAGTGAGCAAGGACTGCTTTGATTTTAGTTTGGAAGTTCTTTTGCTCCTACAGAGTCCCTCAGGAAAATTAGCTTCTAAATAGTTTTGGAGATCTTGCTCTGAGATCTTGGAATGGATAAGACTCTCCACATCCTCTTTGCTTCTATCTTGAAATTAGCGTGGACGATTATATTATCATAAAGAAATTGGTTGATAAGAGAGGGGGCCCCATGTCAAAAAATGCTTTAGTATAAAGATCCGGTAATTAGAATAAGCAGCGGAGGAAACAGTCGTGAATCGTATAGATAGGAGCATTGACATGCATTTCAGAAAATTAACGATACTCATGGCTATGCCAGCGTTTTTTTGGTGTATAAAATTCACGAACGTGGCATTTGCAGTCTTGGCGCTATCGTTCTTTGGAGTATTGATTCTCATACTAGCTCTTCTTCGCTTTTTCTGTATCGTATCATACACATCTATTCGTATGCTCGTGTATTCCTTATAATTCTGATAAGTATTGTAATGCTTGGCGTTGACGGCTCTATTAAGAGAAGCGACTAACCACCCTATATTGTTAAGCAATTGAATTAGGGTATGCATCTTCGAATATTTGACTTCCCAAAACTTGAAACAGCCTTGAACTACTCACATTCAGAATAACTAAGATCACCCCCGAACTGAAGAAAGAGATCTTGGTGGTGAATGTGGTTTAAGCTCTAGCAACAAGTATCAGGTTATGGCTCTTGGGTATTGGTTCTGCTATTGTGGTTTGGCATGCTATCAAGTCAGTCAATAAGAAGGTATCGGTAAATCAGTTTCCGATTTCTGATTAAAGCCTTTCATTTCAGTAACTCAAGTTTAAAGAGTTTTCGGTTATTGGTCTTATAGTGTGAGGTTTACTATCTAGAATATACTTATAATGACTCCTAAATAAAGATTGACTCGGTAAGATGGGATGTATCTCTTATACTACTAAGCAAGCTTACCTCCATTTCGATAAACACATAAGGCAAGAGGTATTGTAAATAAATAAGGGACCTCGGAGATGTAACTATAGGAATGGTAGCTGGAATTATAGCTATTTGTCTTCTTTGTTTTTGAGAGTTCTTGATAGAACTCTATTTACTAATTTAATTGGAGCTAGTGGAGAACTCCTTCCGCAGGTACCTAAACCAAGTAGAGCTAGTATTCTTGCTGAGAGTAGATTCCTAGGAGAAGCCGGATACTTATTGAACCTATAAATTGTGTTCTGTGTTTTTGTAAGCGAAGAGCTTTCCTTAGAGAGCGCCTATATGTTTAGCCAGTTTAGCTGAAGGTGTATTTCTGTATTCTATTTCTTTGCAAGGAACTTCCTTTGAGTGATACATTTAGAGGAATCTCAACATCATGCGGGGAAGCTCTATCAGTATTGACAAGCTAAAGGTATAACACTGATTATCTTGTAGAGTAGAGCCCTAAATTCCTTAAAAGGTGCTCACATTGTAGCTATGGATGGATTTGTTGAGGTAAAGCTGTCCCGAGTCTTAAGCAAGGGAAGTCCTTTTCCAGTGTAGCTTTGTGAGAGTCTATTCCGAGATGAGATTCCTAGTATTTATAGAATAGATTGTTTAGGAACTTACACTACTCTCTGAATTGTATTATTCTGTTTAGGTAACTTAGATAGCGGATTCCTAGTAAGATAGTTTATAGGATATACGGAATTCTTTCATTGTTCTAGTTGAGCAAGCTAAAAAGGAAAGCTAGGAGTTAAATATAGGTCATTGACATGAACACAGTAACCAGCATTTCTAGAGACAGATATTCTCTTGTAGGTAATGGAAACGAACCAAGCTAGGACTAGGAAGCGTAGGTAATGTAATTAGTAGTATACTCTATACATGAACTGGAGTTCAAGATTCTAAAGGAAACAGGGCATCTATTTTCTTATAGCGGATCTAAGTCTTAATGGAAAGCAATTCTCTTTGTTTCTGAGATTCCTTGTTCGGCAAAGATAGCTTTCAGAATTGTAGCTATGAATTTGTTTCTTGGTTTTGTAGAGAACTTTCAAATCTACCTGCCAACTGCTTTTAAGAATAGCTTAGATAATAGACACTTCAAATAAGCTTTACATTTCCTATACAATCTCTATAGTCTTTAGGAGAGTCTCTTTGAATTATGATAGCTAAAGGTACGTCAAACCAGAATTGAGGTTATGTCCATGGGTTCTAGTCGCAATACAATAGAGGGTTCCTTTTCATTCTAGTTATAGTCTTGATATTCTAAATAAATATTCAATCGCTTAGGTAGAGAGATTGAAGTTCTGTTCTATCAGGTTTAGGAGTCTTAGATATTCCAGTATTCTGTGCAGTATAGTTGGATAGACGGTAGTATTAGACAGAAAGAATGTATTCCTGTTTAAGAGCTTTATTCTGATTAAGTTAAGTTGTATTGACAGCTAAAGGCGAGGGAAGTGCAGCTTTAGGAACAAATAATTGGTGCTATGAATTGTTGTCATGAAGTAAAGCTAGCTTTGTAGCTGGTGCTCGAAAGTACTGAACCGATATAGCAGGTAATGAAATTAATTTCTTTCTTCAATTTCTTTTTAGAGTGGATACCTAAATTCCGAGTATTATAGTAGCTGTAGGGTTCTTGCCTTTGACAGTTCTAATTCCATTTTTTCTCGTTCTTGACATTCCTAAATTCCTATTTTTGGAGGAAGGAGAAGCATCAATTCTTGTATCTTTATCTTAAGCTATGTAAACTAGGTAGTATTGGCAATTTGTAAAGCGTGCCCAGTGCAGCTCACAATGAGGCAAATAACGGATTCTAAATTTCTTGACAGAGACTGCAAAGGCACAGACAGAGATTTTCTTGTTTCCGATCTAATAGCAAGGAGTCCTAAGTCTTGAAGGAAAAGCAGTTGCTGCTAAAGGCTTTCTTAGAAAAGAGTTCCTGTTTTGTAGTGATTAACTTTGTTACCTGGTTTGGATTCTTTGTTTTAAAGCAGATAATCCAATTTAACGAAACTAACTTCGTTACCTTTACTTTATAGCAGATTATCGCAGATAAAGGTAGAACTATTGTTCTAAATAAATAGAAGAAAAGGGTAAAGTAACTGATTCTAGTCTGGAAGTCCAATGCTCTTTCTCTTCTGGGTAAAGCAATTCTCATAGCAGTAGTTCTAGTTATAGCTGGAGCTCTTCTACTTCTAAGCTAAGCGGGAATTGATAACAGAGAATGGTTGCTATCTGTTTTAGGAAGAATTCTTTATAGAAATTCCTGATACTGATAATGTAATTATAAAGGAGTTCACAAGATTCTTAATTCTTAAAAAGGGGTTCCTACTCTATTCTGCTTTTAGGATCCATAAGTACAATTATAAGTAAGGAATTAGAATTTAGTAACAGTTCCCGGATCTTTAACTAGGCTTTCCTTTAAGGGTTTTCCTTATGAACTCCAAGGGAGCAAGCTAAAGCTAGCCTTAACCAAGTATAGGGGAATTTTCCTGAGATCTTTCTAGTGCTATTACATCTTTCCTTATATTTGAGAAAGGGGCTTAGCAAGGCTCAAGAGTACTATTTACCACCTTTGTATTTGTTGACTAGGATTAGACTTCCATTAGCTAAAGAATCTAGGCTTACCTTAACAAAGTTAGGTATCTCAGAAATATAGAAACGGATTCTCTTTACTGGAAAGCTGGCAGTATCAAGGATGATAATCTTAAAGACTTAAATGAGTACCTTTCTAGTGAAGGAGTCAATACCAGGTTTTATTTGTGTAGGTTTTCTTTGGAATTCAGCAAGCTAATTAATGGAGTGTATTTCATCCTTAACTTGAACTATCTTCCTGGGATTGCAGGTAAATAAATATAGCATTCCGAATTGTAGCTATGAAGTATTCAGGGTTTGTAAAGGAAAGTTTACTTGTGCTAGAAAGATTCCGATTAAGCGGATAGACTGATAACATAGAAACCAGATTTCTCTTCTATTTCCAAGGCATATCTTGATGCTAGAAAGCGGATAGGCAGTGTTGCTACAGAAACTCATTTCTTTTCCTTTGTATTCTGTATAGTATAGCAAGCTAATAAAGGAGATAATCCTAAAATTTGTATTAATGGAAAGGCTGCTAATTTTCTTAGAAAGGGTTCCTGTTTAGTTAGTTGTTTGTTTAACAAGGAGTCAAATAATAAGCCTCCGCTTTCAATAACTAAATTCTCAATTTGTTTTGGTTAAGAAATCCGGAAAAAGGGATTCCCCGTTCTTCTAATTGGCATATATCCAAGTATAAACATCAAATAATACTCTCTACTTTTTATTTTAAATAAACCTTTTCCTTTATTACAGATAAGAGTTAAAGGATTTTCTCGTTAAGGCTAGCTTTTGCATTACTTATTACCACTCCTAAGAAACCAAAACTAAGAGTCAAATTCCTAACTCGTAAGAGAGTTAAACAGCGTATACACTTACTAAAAGGAATCCCATATCCCACCCCACTTAAGATTAAGAAAGACTTGGCTTTTTTTGATACCTTAATTTAGAAACAAGCCATGCGACAAGTCGAGTATAGTATCTCTTTTGGTATTGATTACTACTATTGAGCAAAAGTCTGCTTCTCTTTTTACTACAAAAATCCAGAGCTAAAAGAATTTGTTACACAAAAAGCTCGTTAACCTTATATCTGGACGGGGTTGTATGAATGCTCGGACAAAACAAGAACTATTTTGCTCCCGTCGCTAGAGTTCTCTACTAATCTGTACCCTTTTCGTTTTCCAAGACTTAACAGCCCATATTACCCCGCTCAAACCCTTTTTATTAATAAGGAACCCTGCTTTCGGATGTCTCTGATTCAGAATTTAGACTTGTTTGTACTTTTATCCTTTATTATTGTACCCAGAGGGTCCTATAATTTATATACAGCATAGTTCTTCTCTGCCCTACAGCATAAAAGTCCCTAGTCTTTTAGAGCTGGCAAGAGCGTTTCCTCCCTTACTTTACTTTCCTAAAGCGGGCTTATACTTTTAAGTAATTAGTCGAGAATTTCCATCTAACAAGTAGGTAGGGGCTTAAAATCTCGAGATATTCTGATCAAAAAGTAGCCCCGTAAATCCTTAGATTGGACATTTTTTGTGACTTAGGATAACACAAAAAACTTATACTGCCAAAGGAGTTCCGAGAATCCCTTTTCATTCTGATAGAGTTTCCCCTCTCAAGCCTTTTTCTTGATACCTTTACAACACAAGAAAGAGTCCTCATATAGGCCTCATGACTTTGATGAGAATTTTTCTTTTCAGATAAAAAGTGTTACCAAGAGTTAAAAAAGGTTCCTATTTATTGTTATTGTAGTATGGTTGGTTTGATCTCAACAGTATTGATCTATCTTTCTTGATTAAATCGAGACGAAAGTTGGAAGTTCTGCAGTGAAGCAAAGAACCCCTTGTGTTGGTTACTTATTAATGCTATTCTCTGGATTTGACTCTTTACGACTCTTTAGCAGGATCTCGCGGGAACTCCCGAGAACTCTAAGGAATGCCTTTTATATACGGGCTGTTATCCTACTCGTGGTATATTTCTAGTCTCAAAAATCTTATTTAATAAAGCGCGTAACTCTCTCTAACATTTGTTTCTTAACCCTCCTCTCTTGAATTTCATTTCAGTACAACTACTAAAAAAACAAGATTTACCCGGCTAGTGCTAGTATATTCATTTATAGGAATCCATCTCTAGCTTACTTGTCAATTTAAGATAAAATGTGTAGAGCTCTGGAAGTATCCTCTGCGTTTTCTTGTTGTAAGGGTTTCTAAATTAGGACTCGCTCTTTCAGTCAGTAGGATGCTAAGAGTTGTTAACTAGTTATGGTCTTGGAGTATCCAGCACAATTCTGGGTTCTTAATATTCCTAAGTATTGCGCCTTTTTTTAAGAAGCCTGCTCCCTCGAATCGGTTTTACGTAGAAGATGCCTGGGGTAATAAAATTTGTTAGGTTCCCTTGATAGGGTCTGGAATAGTTGATTATTAGGACAGCTAAGTAGTATGCGTAAATAAAAGGTTTTTTTCATAGTAAACACAAGTTTTCTATATTATAAGAAAAAGGGGGCATCCAGCAAGAACTAAAACTAGTTATAAGCTGGGAAAATGGACATACAAATTTCTATCTAAAAGAGGGGGCTTCACTAGTTTTACAAAGTCCAGCACTAAATTAAATAATGTTAACTTGTCTTGAGTTACTGCTTTAGTTTCATCAGCACAGGGAACCCCTACTAAGGGTACTTGAATATTGAACAACCTATGAAATTGAGTAGGGATCGAGTGCTTTGAGGGTTCAAAAGCAAAAGAAAGCATATCCCCAATTTTAGGGGCTCCGTTAGAAAATCTTCTTTGATGCTTTTAGAGCCCAGTTTATCTCTTATAGTTAATGCTTTGATCAAAGTAGATTTTTGTCATATGGATATAGAATAGAGTCTATTTATTTACCTAGGAGTTTTGACTTAGCGCCCTTTTGAGTAGCTAAGCAAGCGTTTTCTATTCTATAATAGGGCGTTCAGTAACTAACGAAGCATTGCCACATAGGAACAGGCTCCCTAAATAAAATAAAGAGAAAAAACTTTATCACCATACATATATAAAGATAAAGTTCTTCGAATTCCTAAGACTTAAATATATAAGGAAGCCCACTGCTTAACTTGGTACAACTTCTGCGTATTTTGGACAATAACTTTCCGCTGAATTGAATAAAAATAAGCGGAGTCTTGAACTTTAAATGGAAATTTGATTTAGAAAGGTAAGCTTTAGCTGGTTACAGAGTCCCTTTCTTTCATATTCTGGTGGGGCTTCTTACTAAGGGGAGATGCCATAAAGCCTAAACTTCGACTGCAAGTAAGGAATACTCTATATTTGGAAAACTTGGAATACCGATTTAGAATCTATAGTAAGAAGGGAGACACAATTTAAGTCTTCTCAGTATCCTGTTCCTCTAATCTGGAATAAGGAATTTTCCCTTAGAATTTCCTATAAATAAAGCTTCTGTTTCCTTATTAGTAGAACAGTGGCCTAAAGTATAGAATCCGTTTTAACTACACTACAGCCCAGTCAGAATAGCAGAAAGAAAGATTAGGAATTTAGTAAGATAAGAAGTCAAATATGAAAACAAGCTCAAGCTAAAGCTTGCCCTCGAGTTTAAGCTTTCACTAGGCTATTTTTGCTTGTTGTTAATCTGATGTTATACAGGTCTAATGTAAGTCATCGCAAGGAAGTCACTCTACTCACCAAGACTAACCAAGATAAGATTGAATCCAGAGGAGACCTATAAGATTATGTATCAGCATTTCTAATAAGGGATTCCCCATTGAAGATAGCATAACGAGTGTAAGTTTCAATATCCTTTCTCAAGTTTCCTTTGTCGTTGTGGATAAGTAGTTAGGATTCTAACGGTTTTGTTTACAAGGTTATTAACAAACGCTCCGTGAAGCACTGGCTTTCTATTGGCAGGGCGTATGAAGCAGCTACTGCTGCACGCAAAGAAACCCTAAAGATAAAGAAGAGAATCCGTTTCAGTTTCTGTTCTGGCTAGGCCAACACAAGAAGACATTTATCGGAATGTCAGGAACCTCTAGGAAGAATTCCTAAAACAACTAATAGAATTAGAATGAATCAGTTCTTATCTCTATATTCCTTTACTGCTTTACAGACTTGCGAAAGAGCTTACAACCACAAAGCAAAACAAGGAAGGAATATAGAGATAACCTTGCAAGACAAAAAAACTCCTTAGACTGAATTGAGTTCTTCTACAGTTACTTAATATCAGTATCAGGAACTTCTAATATTAAGATAAGATTAATCATTCTCTTTCCTAAAGTCAGAAAAAATTAGGACTCTACTCTCGTCTAAAGTAAAGAGCCTGCTAACATTTGCAATTACTAGTTCCCTTTCAATTTCGACAGCAAAGCAGTACTTGGCCTGCTAAGAGCAAGCTAGAGGATTGGATTTCTAGTAGGTTCCTAAGAAAGGATAGAATAAGTTTCTGTTATTAGACTCATGTTATACCATCTATCATAGACTTGTATATTGAATTGATTAGAGCGTTAGCTGATTGATTGAAATACCCGAAATGGACAAGTTTTCATCCTCCTTCTTACGAGTACTCTCGCCAATGCTGCCGCTGCTGCTACTACTCGTAAGAAAGCAAAGACCAAGTAAACCAATGAAAGAGAATCCAACTCAAACAATTAAAAAGAAGTCCATCAGTTGCTGGTGCTTGTACATGTGTTATCAGGTTATAATGGAACAATTACGGGAACTATCTCTAGGCTACTTAAAAGTTCTGCTTTTCTAGAGTATTTCATTCACAACCTAATTATCTAAGTGATTGCTTGTTGTTATAAGGGATAAAATTCGATTTCAACTTTGAGAGGGATCTCATACTTTACTACTTTTCTGTATAGGGAGAATCCTACTTTTTTCAAAACCGGATACACTTTATTAGCTACTATATATCTAACTAAGGCTACACCTTCCGTATTGACGTATTGAATTGATAAGCTCCATAACACAAGAAGGATACCCCCTAAACAACTAATACACTAATACTATCTACTAGCTACAAACAAAAAGAGTAAGAAGAAGAACAATAAGACAAGTAAGCTCTTAGCTACAATAGGTACTACAGGCAGTATAGCTTACAAGAAGAGTAGTCTTATGGGATTTAAACCTTCCTTTTAGAGTATATTCCACTTTCCTGAGGGACGGTTTAGGTAGTATACATTCTAGTTAGGGGCTTGAAGTAACGAAGTTACCTTGTATTCGTTATCTTTACGCTTTGAAGCTCTTTTCTTTACTTTCTAGTAGCTATGTTAAGCCTGGCTAAAAAAAGGATAACTTTTAGGGGATTCTTATTTTAAAGTAACTTAGGAAGACCCATTAAGGTTCTAACTTTGCGTTTTGTTTCTTTTTATTTTCCGGAAATACTCATAAGATTTATCCCAGAATTTTAAACTTTAAAAAGGGGCCACAAAGGCAAATAGAAAGAAGGAGACATTTTGAGGCTATAACCTTAATCCCTATATAAATAGGAATTGCTAGATTTTCGTGAATAAAGGAAAGGGTTTTTAGTTTATATTAAAGTATAATAAAGTGAAGAATAGGGATCAAATCTAGGAATTTGATTAGAAGAAAGTCTTGGGGATTCCGTTGAGATAGGTTTTACGAGATAAAGTATTCTGATCAGACGTTAGAGAGCTGCTTGGAGTAGAAGATAGCTAAGGTAAGGCTCCGAGTTATGTAGTCCAGAAAGGTTTTCTCAGGATTTTCTTACTAGTATTTCCCTTAGTCTGGCTGGGAGTTCTCTAAAGCTAGGAATCGGAGATGCTATTCCTTTAATACAGTGTAAGTTTCTAAACAAGGAATTTAAGATTTTTAGTAACTTTTTCTCTTGCGGGAATTTTCTATTTACTAGCTTTTGTGACAGATGTTAATTAGGAAACTTGTACCTTTTTAGTTTTTCTTGACCATTGTCCCGAAAATTCAAACTCAAAAACTGCCCCTTTAAGGTTTTACTCAATATTTAACTAGAGCAGCTCCTTCCTTTAGTAACTTAGTGCAAGAGTGTCTCTCAATAGTCATCAGCTACAAAGGGTGATTTTGACTTCATAAGTCTCCTTGAAGTACTCGCAAGTATTCTCTTCTCAGTCACTTTTCACTTTCGGTAGAGTAAGAATCCTAATAGTGAATACGTTAGGATAGCCACGACCCACCTTCTTCTTTTGTTTTCCTCTTATAAGGAAGCTGCAATAAGTGTCCAATTAAGATCTTCTGGCTTTCCCTAGCGAATAGGACGTGAAAAACCTTTCCGCCTAGGTCTTCCTTTTCATTACAAAATGTACTGGACGCTTAGTACACTATTAATTAAGTTTAAGGTAATATATAAAAAGAATGTATTTCCCTAAGAGTATTAATAAGAGAGCGATTCCTTTCGTTTTTGGTTCCTATTCGTCTAGGTGCTAGGTGGTTGGGTAAAGAGTTCCTTTTCTTATGAAAAAGACAGGTAAACAAGAGCCGTTTCAAGGCAACTCCTTTAAATAAAAGCAGGGTTACAGAAAGCTTTCGAAAGTAAGAAAAATTACAAAGCAAAAAGAGGAACTTTAACACTATTATAACTATTAAAAGCGACAACTATAGTATATGTAAGGGAACCCCTATAACAACCAATACACAATAAACCTATCCCCCCATACCTTATTCTTTAGAATAAAGTAATATAACTAGTATAAGCTACACTAGCTACAGAGAGGTTTGGGATAAGACAACAAGTTATAGCCTTTTAAGAAGATACAGACTAAGAGGCTAAGAAAATCTATATGAATTAAATTACTTTCTCTCACTCCAAAAAAGGATTACCTTCTTTGTACATATAGAGCTATTAATCGCTATAAATATACGTATACCGAATAGTGGTACCCCTAAAGAAGTCAAGTAAGAATATAGAAAAAGTAAATTAACCAGACATCTCAGATTCTAAAAAGGGCTTCGTGGACAAGAAAAGACTCTATTAGTTTTGCCCTTCTAAGAGACCCTTTTATAGTTTGAGGACTTACGTACATTCTACTACACTTCTAAAACATGGCAAAAAGAAATAGAAACAATCAATAAAGGTAGTTCCGGATTCATCTTATTCTAATGGGTTTTTCTATACTATATTTAGGAGGGGATCCGATATGAGTCTAGCTTCATAGAAATAGATCCTGATTTATATGACGTAAAAAGTTCCGCAAGTAGATAAAAGAGACTTTGAAAAGTCAATATTAAATAGAAGAACTTCTAAACAAAAAAGGCTCCCTCCTGTGGACAAAAAGGAGTATCCATTTTGAGGTAGAATACCAAGCCATCAACGTGAATTTCGTAAGTTCAGCGTATTAGTCTTACTATATATCTTCATTTTTTTTAATGAATCTAACTAAAAAAGAGCGGATCTTTTATGGCAACAAACCTACTAGTAAAAGAGTTTCCAGAAGAAGTTGAACTGAAGTTTATTCCGGTAAACAAGAAATCCTAAAAAGAAAGTATAGAGTTTATAAAGTTATATAATTTGTATCTTTAGTGGCGACAAGGTTTAGGCCCACAGCAATGGGACAAATTCTGTTTCTTTATTCTTGAACTACTTCCTATTCTACTAAGACTTTTTTATAAAGCCCTCCGGCAGCTTCCTATGATGAGTCAATTACCAAAAGTGCAGTGCTTTGTACTTTAGTCTTAAAGGGAGAGGTACTCTATATACAACAACAAAGACCTTCTTTTTGTTATATACCAAAAGGTAGCTATAGTCAAGTTTTACTGAGGAATTTTTTATAAAAGACGCGAAAGCTAATACACTAATGAACAGGATCCTCACGTTAGTACAGGGGACTCGTAATTCTTTTATGCGATAGCTTTGCTTGTAAGGGGAAAGGTAAAAACTACTTATATAGAAACCGGGAATTCCCGGAGGCGTACTAACAACTGTAATTATAATAAACTTCAATTCTTCGTTAAGCTTGTATCTTTTGAAGTTTTCGAGCTAACCCCCGCTTTCTGGAACCTTGTGCATAACCTTATTAAAATAAAGGAACTTCCTGTTAGAGATTGGGGACACTCCGGAGTATTTTGCTCATTTAATTAAGCAGCCTCTACGCGAGAAAGTTATACCTCTATTTATTTTATTTAGAAAATCCGTATATAAAAGCTAACTTTTTTTTTAGAATGGTGCAAAAAAGGGACTATCATCCCTGGAAGACTCATTTTTATCGATACAAAAAGGAATTCTGTAAAGTATCTTTTAAGTAAAAAGGCCCGCGGCCCCTTTAGTTATGATGTATTTCTTTTATTCTTCTGGATCTACCCCTTTTTTAATTCAGGGAGCTCCTAGGCTTTATCTTTTTATTGTAAGTGAATAGCTTAAAATATAGATTTTTTGTACACTCAACGGCCCCTCTTTGTTTATCTTCCCGACTTCGGTCTGAGGATGGGACTTGAACTTTCGGCATTCTATTTTATAGGGTCAAGTTTGACTTTAGAAAGTTCTTTAAAATGAAAATACTAAAAAATCCCTTAAAGGAAGTACACAATTCCCGGGGAAGTCTAAATGAAAACTTTTTTCTATATATCTATATAAGTGCTTTCATTCTACGTTAATTAAGATTAAGACACTCTTTCTTATTCTTAATCCTTTTAAATTAAAAGAATCCTTATGGGTACAAAGGGGAGACCCCTATTCTAATATGAAGTTAAAAAGCAGTAATCTTCGTGGGATAATGCCCAAAAGGCTTCTCATTTTCCTAACACCAGAGCTGAGCGAAATTTGTCGAATTCCCGATCGAGTACCTGCTAAGCTCTCGCCTTTTACCCTATTAAATCCTAAACCTAGTTGTTTTAAAGTCCGTAGTGGATTTATCCTTTTACCCATTAAGGAAACCCAGCCATCTAGCTATCAATGCCCCTCGGAGAAGTATAGCTCTAATAAAGAAGGGGTATATAAAGCAAACAAGTAAGTAACAAGGAGCAAGTTAAGTCAAAGTCAATCCGTGGTTATAGTGTGTATGTACTATTACAAATACTAGTAAGATTAACCAAAGCTACAGTCGGTAACATAGACTCTATCAAGTATCTCCAAGGCTCAATACTCTTAACCGATAAAAGTATAGGGCAAGAAGAGTACCCCTTGAAGAAGGTAATACAATCTTAAGCTATCCAATACAAGTAAAGAACAGCTCATATACTCATATATTATAACTAAAGAATACTTAGATAATACTAATAATATACATAGTACTAATGTACTAATACAATAATATAATAACTTTAATACTATAGCTACAAAAAAAGTAGAGTAACAAAAATTTCCTGTAAGCGTATAGCTCTACTTCTGCTGCTTAAGCAACAGGATATTATACAAGGCATAGGTATATAGCTCATAAAACAAGCTTATATATTAAACTTCGTATTTACCTTAACTATCTTTTTCGAGTGGAAAGTCGGATAACACAGGTCTCTTTGTAGATAAGAAACTGCTTCTGAATAAGCAGAATTTTGTAAAAGCTTTCCCTGTCAAGAGTTTTTACCCTTCAAACCCGGGTGTGATTATGTCATATAGGTTCTCCTTTTATTAAAGTTCCAGAATTGCAGGATAAGCGTAGTAATACAGCGGGCTCATAAGGAACAAAGTTTATAACTATAAGAGCTCTGTAGTAGTTCTTTTAAGAGTTTCTAACAATGCATGGGGTTTTTTACTAAGTTACTAGATAAGCATATTTTTTTTATTACACCTATTTATTATATACCTTCTCCTTACGTAAAGGGTCGCCACAAGAAGAATCTTTTTGTTAAAAGAGTGCCCTAGGGGAGAAACGCTTCAAAAATGGGTAGTATACCACTTTATAGGAATGCTTTATGCTGCACTGATTGACTTTTCTGGTTAAATTTCATTTAGCACAAAAGAATGAAAAGTTCAAGTTAGGAGCCCTTATTAAATAAATGCTAGTTCCTAGTAGCTGGTATAGTCTTGTAATCCGTCGCACAGTTAGCCTCTAAATTTTATTAAGAAAACCCGCTAGTAGCAAACTTGGGGAAATTCTTTAGTAATTAAAAACAAGGAAATAGCAAATTAAGACCCATGGATAGCTCCGAAAAAAACATTTTTTGACTTCTTCTCTTCTCCTAAGCTAGCTTTACCCTGTTATACTCTAGGAATGGGCTTCCCTACTAACCGGAACCACAGTCCTTACTATTCTCAACGAAAACCCCGCCTACGGAACTCTACTAAGGAGCTTTTTCACTGCATCATTCTGGCTTTGACAACTTACAACAAAAAGTGAGCTCTAAGGCTTTCTTGAGGGGCTCCTTATTAATTACATATACCTATGCTATTTTTTTTTTACAAAAGCGCTTTGTTCCTATAGCTCAAAAGTAAAAAGGAAGAAAAAAATGAAACTAAATTTGGGCTTTACTTATTATACTCTCGGATATTAAACATAACATATTTTTTATAATTAAGGGATTTTATAAAGGGTCCTCTCCTCCCTTTACTTAAAAGTACGAATTTAGTCTGTTGCTGTTGATAAACGGGTAGAGATCTCCTAATAGCATAGCAAAGTTTCGATATTCCGGTTAGTGCAGTTACTCTATGAGATACATAATGATACACAAGAATAACTCTGAAAATAGAAGTCAAATTGTAAGAAGTTGTTTCCTAAACTGGATTTTAAAAAGTAGAGTTACCCTAAAACGAGGGTGGTCGCAACTCTTCTTCTCCAAAAACCCCGTTTAGCTGCAATATTTATTAGATTTTTTGTGTCGTAATGCTGCATCCTAAAAGAGGGACCCAAACAAAACTTTGAAAAAAGAAACTTATTTAGTTCAATTTCTATACGGGCCCTCAAAACTTATTACTAGACGCCGTGAATCCGTGTATAAACTGTGTATCCTAACTAGAAGAGATGTTTCCCGTTGACTTGCTCCTAAATAACAATATAGAAACTCTTCTAAAAACTATCTCTTATAATAGCAAGAATTTTAGTTTAGCTACTCTCGAGAAAAAGGAAGAAAGTAAGTACCTTTTGGGGAATCCTGGGGTCCTTGCTCAATTCAATTATGGAGTCTTTTTGGGTACTAAGTGCTTTTTATCCTTGATAAACCCGTTTTTTGTAAAATCTCTTTGCTGCCGCTTGCAAGGGGGTATAATATACACCGCGTTTAGTTAAAGATTTAGGGTAGGGAAGGCAGGAGGCTCGCTTATTTTAAAAGAGGGTTTTATTAATTAGTATAAAGCCCCTAAAATATTTTATTTAGTTTCATTTTACCTTTCGGGGAATTTACCACAGGGTTTACAAGAGACTGAATTTTATACCTATTAAATTAAAAAGCGTTACAACTCTTTACTAACTAACCATAGCTATACGCAGAATTGACAAATTCCTTTAACTTCGTTACCTTTACTTTAATATTATTTCAACACCTTCGCTTTTGACTTTTTTGGGTCTTCCAAATATGTCTTTCCTTTGCTTATCTTACTTAATATAATAAAGTGCTTTTCAAGTTTCAAGAGTCTCTTATCCCCTAAATTCCCTTGAAGTTTAGGACTAAAACCGAAAACTCTACCCACTGAGTGGTATATCTCCCAACAAGGACTCTTCTAACTAGGAGTGTCCAGATCCAAGAAACAGACTAATTAAGGGAAGATTTCACTTCAGCTATTCAGCACTAAACTAACTAACACTTCTTACTTATGCTTTGTGAAAGATCCTAACACTAAAACCAAGAGCTAAGATGCGTTAGTCAAGAAACGTTCACTCAATTCGATTCTTTTTGAAAAGAAATGAGACATAATTGAAATTGAAATACCAAAACAGAAAAGTACTAGCCAAGAGACATCCATGAGTTTCGGAGATTTCCTGAGTTGATCATATTGTAAAAAATTGTACTAGAGGCGGATTTCCCTTACTTAATAGGATTTTTGTAAGTTTCTTTCTATATCTATAGGGGAATCCCTGATAAAGTCAGACGAAATTCTAGTTCTAAAGAGTAACAATATACATTGGAATGTAAGGCTCAAGTGAAACTCCTATTATAAGCTAGTTCTTTTGTGGTTCTTAGGTTCAATTACTACTGAAAAATCCCTGTAGCTTTCATATTCCTTTCTTTAGAGCTAGACCTTTCCTCTTAAGAGCTAAAAAATTTCTATCAGCTACTTCTATACTTTCGTATAATCTTCCCAAACTTTCCTATAGGTCTTTGTCAGAAACTGATTACCTTTAACCAGGAAATAGACATATACAGTTATGGGCCATGCACGCTAATAGTTTTTTGTCGTAAGTAGTTTAGAAAGATGTTGGGGAATCTCTAGTCTCTAGTAAGTAAACTCTAAAGTAGGTCCCTTTATACATTACTAGAGCTCTTTTATAAGTACTGGATAAAGATATTTTAAGTTATATTACAGCCAAGTCAAATCTCGTGTTAGAGTCTTTAAGTTTCCGGGGTAATAGAAAACTCTTTGTAATTCTTATTTTGGGAGCCGCTCCTATACTAGGAACTCCACCCCTGCTGAGCGAAACTTCAAATAGAAACAGAAGTATATCTTATATAAATGCGGTTAGTAAAAAAAAGAAAGGAGGAATTCCTATAAAATTTCTACGGGGTTTACCCGTACCAAGCTAATACTACTACCAAAACAGGTCGAAAGAAATGAAGCTAAAAGTTATTCGAGTAATAAGATACAAGAAAATCTAACAAAAAGCCCTAAAAAGTCTCTTGCGGCGAAGGGCTTCCGATTCCAAGCTCAGTAGCTAGGCCGCAAAGCAAAAAGGGTAAACCTCAACAAGGAAATCTAACTAGGACTTCTAGGGCATAAAAATCTTACAGGATTTCATAATTATAATATCTCATCTCAAGTAAAAGTCTAGGGTAAAGATTATAAAATTAAGCTTTAGCAAAAAACTCGCTTAAAAGAATGTGACGCTTTAAAACTTCTATATATTTGGCTATGAACGGTCAATTCCTAAACGGAAATAAAGATTTTAGATATCCCTACCGAGTTTTGTAAGCAATTATACATGAAAGGGGGCGCAACTCTTTACCTGGTGATATAGTAAATATGGATTACAAAAGGAGTCTATATGCGCTAGAGGCTTATATAAGTATACTTACCCTATAGTATCCCCGCGGAAGAGGACTCTTTCAATAGTTTGAGAAATTTTCTATGATGTATATGTTAATTTATAGAGAAAGATTAGACCATCCCTGACTACAGGGAAGTACTACCCTTTCAAAAGAGTTGAGTAAAGCTTTGACATAAACGAGTCTCCAAGGTAGATGAAATTTCTTTATTCTTTATTAAGAGAGTAACTTAAACTCCTCTAAGATTGCTTTAAGCTCATCTCTTTGTGAGATATTGAAGAGAAAACTAGACCAAGTCTCCTAACTGAGGATTGCCCTATCCGTTTATACAGGCTAAGGGGGTACCTTATTAAGCTTTTTTGCTTATATATGACTTGAAGCCCACAACAAATAAGAAGGAATAAAAATAAAGGACATAATTTAATGACGCTCTTAATGGCAAAGGAACTGAATTTCTTATTATAATAAACCACTTTACAGCAAAAGAATTAATCCTTGGTTAGCTATAGTTTTCAAAACTTTAATAGAAATTTAACTAGCAATCCTTATTTTCTGGTCTCTGTTATGATAATAAGTATAAGAATAAGATAAATAAAAATGAAGTAGTACATGCACTTATCAATTAAAGACGAGAGTTCAACCCTGTACCGTTATAGGATAAACTTGTCTGAAAATTCTTTTTAGCCTGAGCCGATGGTAACAAAAAGTAGATAGAGGAAAGAAAAATCGTCCAATAAATTAATATAATACTTCGACAAGTATAGCAAGTTAGTAACACTAGCCAAGCTTGACTTGAAATTCCCTTACTTTTCTAAAACTTATACCAAGTGAGTTGAAGTAGAATTAGGGATTAGTAAGCAACAGTTCTGGCATGCAATGCAGCTCTATAGAATCCTTATTTAAATTTAATGGGCCCCTATTCTGAATTTAAGATGAATTGGATACTAAGGTATTGGGTTCCCCCTCACTATTAGTGGATATTAAGAGAATCCTACATTTATACATTACTTACAGAAACAGAAAGCGCGAAACTATATACGTAACAGAATCCAAAAGTAGGAACTATTCTAAAATCTTTCTTTTATAATTATAGGATGGGGGTTGAACCCAGGGTAAATAACTAAAAGTTTGAGGCTTTATACTAACTAAATATCTAGATTTTGGAATATGCAAGATAGCTAACTCTGGTTTAGCCGTTGTTTCTTTTTTTAGCTCTTTTCCACTGAATCGAATTCGATAAAACTTAAGAAGCGATCCTTTATGAGTAGTCTAATTAATAGATTCATTCTTAAATTTAAGTTTACTTATGACTTATGTAAGAATCTGTCCGATTTTCTTATTACCCACGTAATATTTAGTCTTACTTTTACAAATGGTAGAGCAACCCAACAAGTTATCAGATGCTATGGGTTCAAGTCCAATTCTTATGTGTCAAACTAACCTTTTTCTTTTCTTATTCTTGGAATAAAAGCCTACTCTCTCTCTGCTTATCCAACCCTCTAAAAGGAGTCTTTTGCTAATTCTGAATAACGGTGAGCTGTACTTACTTATTAAAGGAGGACTATGCGAGTTTTTACTATTGATTTAGCAAACCAAGGTCCTTCTTAACGTAAGCAATAAATAAGCTTTTTGAGAATAAGAACTTCCTAATTGACTAAAAAGCTAAAGTACTGCATCCTGATTTCTGGAAACTGGGCTTATGGTTTCCTTACGAGACGAGGTCGGATACTGACAATAATTAATTACTGGAGTGTAGGGACGCTGCCGCGATGACAGAATGTATACTAGGTATAAGAAGTCTTGCCCTAACTTTAAAAAATGAGGTATAATAAGGACTCTACTAAATGGCATAAAGGAAAAAGTCTCCGTAGATATAGGATTCTCGGGTGTTACTTTAAATGCAATTTTAAGAATAAGTTAAAAAATCTAGTTAAAATTTGTATTTTCTAGTTATTAGCTTAGGAACTCCTTTCTTTAATTTAAGTAGCTCTATTTTTGATTTTTAATGCTCTCTAGTCTCTAAATAGATAAAGGCTCCTACACTCTTTTTATGCAAGAGCCTCGTTTATAGTGTTTATAGTATGGATCATCAACTCTGAATTATGTATGGGACTTGATACGAGCTCACCCCCCCCGGGGGGAATATATAAAGTATGTTAACTTTTTATTGTAAAAATACTAGCTTTTAGAAGGAATTTATATGAGAGATGGATACGATGCTGGGATTAAGAAGGTAATTAAGCAGTTTAGGACGGACATGGTATAGTTAAAAGAAATTACTGATCTTCACTCTTACATAATTTAAGTCAGAATTTAAGTGAAAAATCTAGTGCAGTCGAGCAGGGGTATAAAATCGGCAGAGTATCCGACTGATCAATAACATGAGGAAAGTTAAGGAATCAAAAGTAGTTTAGTGCCCACTTAACTTAATTTAACAAAAGAAAGTAAAAATGTAAAAGTAAGCTGAGCGAGTTCCTATTTTTCGCGCTACTAACTTGACTATAAACAATTTAGTGACTGAAAAATTCCCTTATTGAATTGCAATGATATTACTGAGCCCCCTTTGTTACCCCGAGCAGTTGTCAAAATTTGTAAAATGTCCTACTTTAGCTCTGTTTGTAACATCATTAAGTTTCTTATAAAGCGAATATAACACCCTAATTTCAAGATAATAGCTACTCCTTTAAATATTAGGGATAGGGACATATTATCAGTTTTTGGCTTCATCTTGCCTAACTTGTAATATGTTGTGTAATTGATCGACAGCAGAATAGGATTACCTAGAATTTGTTACTACTAGTAAATCTTGTGTTATTTCTGTTCCATACCAACTTGTTTTGTATCCGGCCCAACCCGCATATAGTTACCTTGTTGAGTAAGAAACACAGCACGCACCGTTGTGCCCATATACCTAGAAAATAGAGAAGCAATTTTCTTTTGAAGGATTTTACCGCATTTTGTTCTTTTTTTTATAGTGAGCGTATAGATACTGTAAAAAACGCTGAGGATGAGAGTAGATCACTGAAGCAAACGACCCGCTATTTGCATTATTAGGCCAATGTCAATGTTGCAAAAACGAATTAAAAAAATATGTTAATAACCCCACTTCCTGGAGTCTTCTGTAAGTAAAGTAAGCCTTCATTCCTATCCTAAATAATTTATAAAAATCTTTCCTGAGAAAGCTCCTTTACCAGTATAGAATTAAAATAAGAGAGCATTCTTAAGTTAATCAGCACCCTTTTGAGGGTCTAAAGTATAGTGTGATAATCGTGAGATAAACTTCTCCGCAATATTAGGGCAAAAAGAAAGATTAAGCCCTTCGACACTGGCATATTCGTGCAAACAAATTAAGTTTTTTTAAGCATATACAGATATATTATATCTTGGCCCCCAAGATTACTAGCCAAACAAGCATTGTATTCCTTACTCTTATTCCTCGGATTACTGTTGAATTGGACATTGCTGTCATTTACAGGGAGCCCCTAATTCTATCTAAAGCTGTTGTTATAGGCTTTTCTTTCTCATTTCATAGTGGAAAAGAGTAGTGTATCCGTAATTGACTCTAGTTCACAATATAGGATTTCCTATTTCGATAGCTAGTAAACGAATTTCTTAAAGCGAATATATAAGCAAAAAAGCAAAGTGAACTTAGTCGCATACAAATTCTAATTCAAGGGATAGCCTCTAAATAAGAATGAATCTATTCCGCTTTTGGTATTATAATCTTTCGTTTAGTTGAAATTTTAGAGCAAATACCCATAAAAATAAGTCATAAAAGTACGATTCATTGAATGGAAATGAAACCTATAGGTTACTAAAGGCCATTCTTACAACACACAGCTATTTGGAATCATAAAGTCTCCCCTAATTCTCTTACTCATTATGGGCTAATATTCTGCGAATAGAATACTCATGTAAATTGTAAGCAATTAATTAAGCAAAGAAAACGAAATAAAGAAAGGTTATTCTCGTATATAATTATGACAGGGGTCAAAGTTAGTATCGATTGAAACAGAGTTTAAATAACTATATTTTGAATCAATAAGGAGCCTTTAAATTATGTAATATTGACTCTTTCAGCCATCGATTATAATATAAATTCTCTTATCTAGCCTAGATCAGAAAGAGGCCCGTGTTTTCGATGTTACCCTAATCACAAAGCACACCCCAAATGCTCACGGAATTCTGGAAGCCCCTTGAGTACAGGGTAAATCCTACATAAAGGATTCCTACGGCACGCTAAAATGCGCAAAACCTTGCATAGAAAAACTTTTTTGTTAAACTATATTCATTCGGGTAGCATTAGAAACCTACAAGAATCCGTATTTATCATAATAAAATAAATAGATTTTTTCTTCAAGATTTTTTGTGTTCATAAGCCCTCCTCCGTCTAATATCTTACTTGAGCAACACATTTATAGGCACGACTCACTTGTTATCTTTCTATATTTACTAAATAAGTCTCAAAGGTTCAAGTCTCTATTAACTTTACTCTAATAATTAACTCAGTTTCGCGATGTCCCTAATTAAAGCAAAAACTCTCTATCTTAATCCAGTCAATTCTTTCTAAATTCATTTTGTTGATACGACTGCTTAAATCTGAGACGAAAAAAACCTTGATAGGACCACGTTAAGTTTTTTTAGTTAATCAAAAAAATCGTTATATGTTAAGTTAGGCTCTTTACGACCATACGGTAATTTCTTTATTAGCGGTCTGCTTTTGACTAGTTACTTCAGTGTCTTTTTACTACCCCTAGTAAACCCTTAAGACCTTATAGATAGCAAGGTGTCCTATTTAGACTGAAAAGATAATATATATATAAGATTTAGTCATAGTTACGCATGAAGGGAACTCGGAGTGAGTCGCTGTAGTGCATATGTTATATGATTTTTTTCTAAGTTTAATAACTAATTTGTGTTCTAGAAAAGTGACTATATAATTTTGTTTACTTCAGAACTCTTGTAAGGCAAGATTTTTGATGAAGTACCTGTAATTCGAGATTCTATAAAAGCTTTTACCATAAAATTCCGGGGAATCCCTTAGGCAATACTTGATAAGTAACTTTTTATCAAAATACAAAAGGGTGAGGGGTACTCTAATCCGTTATAAAGGAACCGGGAATTTCCAACTCTAGATAGGATTTTTCTTGCGATTTCAATGGATCTAATATTCACATAATTAGGGTCCGATGGATATGGGTACAATTTTCTAATCTTTTGACTTTCTGTATATATGCGCCTAGTAAAGGCCCCTTGGTGTAGTGACTTGTAAACTTTAAAGCTATGCTATTCCTCATTTGTGTAATTCTTTAAAATAAGTGCAGGAAATTCTGAAATAAGGCACCAACCCTTTCTTTAATTCATTTTAATAGAAAATCCGTTGTGCTTTTATCTTAATTTATATATCTACGGTCAAAAAAGAGGAAATTACCCCTAAGACTATATGGACTAGGGCTCCCGCAACTGAATTTCCCACTTGTTTATTTAGGTATCCTTTAAAGTAGAGCTGCTCCAGAAACTTGAGCTTCTTGATAAGAAAGACTTTGAATATCTTTTTACCCTACCTTTTTGAAGGAGTTCCCCTTAGAACTACTGAGTCAAGTCTTTCCTTTGTATCCCCACGGGTATAGGTGCTCTTTTGTAGAGTTTTTCTTATCACTAAGAAGAAACCCTTGTCCAAATCCAACTTTTTTGGTGTATTTAAAACGAGCAAGTTCCCCTATTTACTGGAATTTAGAAAAAACTAAGTAAGAACTTATACGGAGTAGAAAGTTTCTTTTTACAATATCCTTGTATCCGCTCGAGATTCGTTAACAAGAAATTCTAAGGGTTCTACTATATTTGGTATTTAAGGGATCCATCGAAGAAGAGCCAGGTAAGGTCTGAGAATGTTCAATTTTTAGGTGTGGGTCCACGAGACCTTCCGCTAGGTAAACTTTTTCAAGAAAAGAAAGTAACTCCTAAAATATCCAGAACGGTTTCCTACGTTTACTTGAAAAATAGAGTTTAATAGGCTCCAATTTATAATGACAATTCTAAAAATAAGAGGGCGTTTCGTTGTAGGTCTATAAGTCTTTAGCATAATAGGGCGTCACTGGGTCTTAAATGAGATACTAATAAAAAGTTCTAGCGTCATAGTAAGTTGCTTTGTCTAGCCAAGGGGAGCCCCCTTTTGTTATATAAAGAAACTCTACTACCAGGAGATGGCTTATACTATTACTCTTATATAAGTACAAGATTGCAGAATGTATAAGTTTAGAAACTGTACTCTAGTTAATTTAGTAGAGTAGTAAGAGCCCCTCCTACCTAATTGTAAAAGAGAGAGTCTAGGGGTATAGGTATTACACAGCACTGCTTATTATTTTTAGTGCGATAGATGTGGCAGTAACAAATCCCAGCTTACTCTTTACAACTATACTATAGAGTGCCTAACAACTACTTGCCACTCGTCTGGAGATTCCTTGGGTCTTTAGCAATATTAGAGCACGTAAACTATCTTATGAGGCTCTTATAAAAGAATTAAATAAGATATCTTAGGTCCAAATCTGGGCTTATTAGTATATTAAAGTCCTCGCATAAAGAACCTACTTTTCTAACAAGTCTAACAAGGTACTTATAGCTTGAGACTCCATTTCGCGAACCTAAGAGGTTTCCGCTTTACTACCCCCTAAATTTGTTTGTAAATAAATATATTACAACCCACTTCTTATACATGAGGACTAGCCTAAAACTAAATCCTATATAATAAAAAAATAATAAAGTTGTAGAATTCGTTTTCAAAACTTTTTGATACCATAAAAATGCAGGCGCGATAGAGTTATCCCTAGTATTAGGGCTCTTTAACCTTATGTAAATCCGCTAAAAACTAAGGAGCTAGTAATAGTTAATAAAATGAGATAAGGGGTTCCGGGGAAGAGATGGTACTAAAAAAGAGCCCTTCTTGTAATTACTCCGCCGGACTAGAACCTGCTTTATTCACAGTAAAAGTTCAAATTAGTAATACAGGGCAGTTAAGTGCAAGGCTTTTAGTCTTGTCTCAAGGTTTCCCTAACAAGTATAAAGAAACTCCTGTAAAAAGGGTACTTTCTCATAAAGGTGCCGTGTTATATCGGGCAAGAAACTCTAAAAAATCTTTGACCTATATTGAAAGGACTGAACCTAGAACTAACTATAAAGAGGCCTAGTCTCATGTAAGTAAATGAAAAGTATCTAAAGAGCTTTTGAGTACCTTTGTTTAGCGTAGGATCTAGTTGATATAAAGGGCCAACCTAAATTGCAAGAAGCATGACACCATATGAGGTAAAGAATCCCATAGGAACCCTTTCCAATGTCTTGGGAACTCTTAAAGTCTTAAATACAACTTCCCCGCGAAAAGCTAAGTCTTAATTTTAAAGAGAGCCCCTGCACCCCTAATCATCCAAGTAATTAATGTTTTTTACTCCGCAGGGCCCGTGGGATGATCCATTCAGATAGAATACTTTAGCGAAACACAGGAATTTTCACTTTTTAGTTAGGTATTCTCCTTTAGCTTACTAGATAGAAATATGTTATAAGCAAAGAAGGTATAGCTGCTATGAAGAAGTAAGTCAAGTCCTTAAGGAGTGTTACGCGAGATTAGAATCCTCGTATTCCTGTATTCTGTACTCCGTTACTGTTAGTGTTACTGTATTCTATCCGGTTAAAAGGTAATCGGGTTCCTGTAGAGGTATATTGTAGAAGTGAGGGATAAGTCTGCTTTCTTGTTCTTTTAGGGCCTAGTTATAACAAGGGAAGGTTAAAAACTGAGTAAGCTAAATGAGGAATCTCTCTAACTAAGGTGTCTAATTCTAAAAACTAGGGGTTACAGTTAGCAAAAAGGGAAATAACTGTTAGGACTGTTTATTAGTAGACCTTAGGTAAATTTGGAATTTGCGAGGTATCTTTTGTCCTTGACAGACTTTAAGTTTTAGAGAGTAATTTGGGAGTAAAATACTTGTGTTTTAGCCCTTGTGATACAAGGTACTTTTTATTAGGTTTTAGCTCATTTTTACTAATTAAGGTGTTTTGTGGTTAGTTTATATTGGGTTTTTTAAGATTTTTGAATTCCGGTTCTATAACTCCATCCCGGCATCCCGGGTAGATAGTTTTGCAATTGGTTGGTTATAAGGTATAACTGAAGTCACTAAAGTACACCCTTAATGTACTACACTTTTGTAATAAAATCACTTAAATTGGGAACACTTTGAATAAAAAGTAAAAAAAGAGTTTTTTCATAAAAAGATACTTAAAGGGTTCAAAAACGACTCTAAAGCCGGGCCTTTATCAGTTCAGGAGTTTTTCTAAGGGAATTCCTTTTTAGCTCTTACTTTTAAGCTTAAGCTAGGGTTTTCGGTCGAGAAAAGGGGTTAAAAAAAGACTTCAAGTTATACTTAAGGGATGCCCCTTTGATGTATATAATAAAATAGTATATAATAGGATATATCATGGATAGCTACTCCAAGCTAGTGTTACAACGAGTAATTCAAATGCCAAACTTTAAAAAGTGGAAGGCCTGTTAAACGTAAGAATTTCTATAAACTTTGACCTTTATAATTAGGATCTACTAAAAAAGTCTTTCCTGGGTTGCCCAAGATAGCAGCTCTTGAAGCTAAGAAGGAGAATTTTATCCAAAATATTAGGAGAGACCCGGGATTTAGTTAGTGCAGGAACTCCTATTTATAGTTTATAGACAGCAAATCTTGCTTTAAAAAGTAATAATTATCAGGATTGCTATTCCTTTTTTCCTAAAAGCCTTGTGTGCGAGTACCCTTTTCTCTTGAGGAGCTTTCTAATTATTTAATTGACCTAGACTATAAAATCAGGTTAAAAGAAAGAGGTTTCCCTTTTAAAGAAGCACTGTTAGGGTAAGTTGAGACTAACAAGTGCGGTGGATAACAAAATTCGTATATAAAAACGAACGAAAGTCAAATTAGGATTCATTATAGCGGTTAAAAACGTATTATAATGCACAAAAGGGCCTTAGACTTGGTTTAGTTAATTGGGAGAGGGCGCATTACCCCTTTTCTTTTATTTCATTTGACAACTCAATAGAATATTAATTATGTTACAAAGGAATTTCCATTAGAGTACACATACTATTCAAGGATGTATGCTCGTTTTCTAGTAAGCTAAACTACCTTAGGAAAACCAGCCTCAACTTGCTCCCCTTAGCTATACCTTATACTGGAAATCTTTAAACAAAAGTTTGATATTTTTCTTCTCAGGTTTCCTAATCCACAAGACTTAAAAATTCCTTTAACTTCGTTACCTGGTTCAGAGCCAATCAAACCTTTAAAATGAAAGAAAGATTTTATCCTAACAACTCTTTTCTTTAATTGTGCAGTCAACTTGCGGTATCTTGAACTACGCCATCAGTGTCTTCCATTTAAGGAATAATACCCGCTTTTTAGAGTTCCCCTTTCTTAATAGCCACATAGCTGCATTTTTTTATTTTGTTGGAACCTCTAGAATTCCTGCACTAAATTATAACTAACCCCATAATCCTTTTCTAAAGACTTTAGCAGCCCTCAAAAGTTTATGATATTTCCGATTTAGGACCCAAGTTACTGGCTAAAGCTTGTTTAAAGCGGCATCTGTCTTCTATTTTTAGAACTCTTATTCAGGATACTTTTTTGAATAGTTACTAGATTAAACTGCGAGAGCATATGAGCACTAATCAAGAACTTAACCTTTTTAGAAAGTCGAAACATCTATCCTTTGCTTCACTTAAACTGTAGTCTGTCCTTTTTGGAACTTGTCACGTTGTATAAACGGACTCTCCAGATATAAATAAAGTAGAATCCTTTTGAGAACTTTGGTCCTATTTACGTGAAATAAACTACCAAAATTTTGGAGATTCAAAGCAATGCTTATTATACTGCAAAAATAACAAAGGACGCTACCTTTGGACCAACTTTTATCTCTCAAGTATAATTTATGAACAAACGCTTTTTACTGCTTTCCAAGGCTTCCCGTACAAAGCGGAGTCCTTGTCCCCTGGTAGAGTCCCTAATATATAGGTTTTGTTCTCGAAAGGATTACTCTTATATATTTAGAAAAAATCATACTATTAGCGCAAGCTCTTGAACCTTAATGGATTTATTCAACATGGGGTTTTCCTTGAGCTAGTTCAGGCAAAGCGTGCTATTAAGTGTATTCGGCTTCTTTTAGAAACAGCATGGGCTAACCAGGGGAGTTTTACTATACCTGTCCCTTTAAAAAAAGGTTCTTAGAGTAACTCGTTTTAATCTCTCTCGTCGTTAAAACAGAACTTCTAATATTCCGGTTTTCTCCTTCCTTGGCGAGGAGTATAAATGTAGTACAGTTTTCATACCAAAAGCTTTCTATTACTCTCAAATTCCGGATCTCTCTGCCTTTGGGTTCTCCAGGCAGGTTTGACTCTACTCCTTAAATTTTCCTAGTAGGCACTTTACAAGTAATTCGTATAAGAAGTTTTCTCGAGCTCTTGTTATATAAGTGTTTTGGGTAAGAAATTCTAAATAAGCTGTTTCAAAAGTCAAATAAGTAGCTTATAAATCAGCGCTAACCGGGTCTTCCTTAAAAGGGCTTAAAAAACACTAACTAGATTGTTCCTTAAGATATTGAGGCGTAGTTTTAGTCGAAAAACTTTACTTGGTAAATCTCTCCTTAAAATCCTCTTGTATAAGGGTTTACTTTTAAGCCGGGTATACCTCAATTTTCGTGCATAAAATTTGTTTCTTTTAGTTTTTAAAGAGTTTTCCTAATTTTACTAAGGGTTTGTTATTCTACATTTCTTAGATTTTCCGAGAATTTGTCTTCTATACTTTTTATAGGGTTATAGGGACTTCTTTATGTTACCAAAAAAGTTGATATTAAAAAAAAGAACTAAGGAATACTAGGCATTTAAAAATAGAAAATATCCTATATAAGTGATTCTAGTACATATAAAATAAAAAGGGGAGTCAGAAAGATTTAGGATAAGTACTATATTATAACTTCTAAGAGATAACCATTAAGCTCTTATTTGTGTTTTCTTCAGGATGCCAAAAACTCCAAGGGACATAACCACAACTAAGTTAAGGTAGGATATGCTTTTTGAAGTCCATTAAGAGGTGCCCCTTAAATTACTAACTACTGAGTTTAATCTCCCAATAAATATCAATAAAGTACACAAACCAAAAACAATCCGTAATAAATAGCTGTTAAGGTGCTTTTTTGCTTTAGCATTGCTTAGTATGTAGTAGAGGCCAAATCCTAGTTTTTTTGGATACATTGATTCAATGTCGCATTGAAACGGAAAACTCTGCGTTTAGTGATAGGAATCTCTCTTAGTCGGAGGTTTGGGATAAGAGAAGTCGCTTTCAGGGAAATATGAAAATCTTTAGTTTTCTCTTAACTTGGTAGTATAAAGCACTTCCCGAAATATATAGTATATCCAGCTATCTTTTAGTTCTTTTTTTAGTAAATGTTTACTTTCTCTATCAGCAAAGGATTGCCCCTTTTTTGTTTAAGACACTCAATTCTATATAGATACTTTGGGTATAACTCACGAGCTAAAAACTTTACAAGCCCATTCAATTAGACTTTAGGCTGCCTATAGAGCCCCACTTTAAGATATTCGTGTAGGGTAATTCCTTTTTATAATTGACTGACATAAAAGAGCGCTTATACTGTGCTTTTCGAAACAGTCAAAGGAGTTCTACCAGCAAAAGGAAATCCCATATATTCCTAGTTTCTTTCTTTCGGCACTCGAAATTTACTAAAGTTAAGCGGGAGGCTGTGTAAGCATGTATACTAGGTCTCTAAATATGACAAGGGGTTTCCCTTAGAGCTGTATTTGTAGTGGTTTTAACTTCGCGGGGTTTTTAGAAAATATCGAGGTTTTCCAGTTTAAAGACACTTAAACAGTACGTCCCCGAGTCGAGTACATACAAATGGACTAGATAAAACTCTTTTTTTAGACAGCTCAAAAAGTTCTGCAGTCTCCTGCACTCATAATATATAAATTAAGAAATCTATATTATTCTACACCAGGCGAAAGAAATCCCTTTAGATGCCATAAGGCCCCGAGCTCCGCGCTACTAAATATCCTTAGTATTTTACTTCCACACTTCTTTGCTCTAACGCAAGCTTAACAGGGACCCGCCTACTAAACTAAAGAAGGTTTTTAGTATTCTAAATCCTTGGATATTAATAGCTAAAAAATTTTCAGGATCCCTATAAAAAATAGACATTAAATATTTCCTTAAAACTATGATAAATCGATTTTTCGCTTTTTTCGAAAAATGCTTGCTTTAAAAAATAGATACTCTAAAAGAGAGGATGGGGTTCCTTAATACGTAATCCTTAATACGTAATAAATACCGGTCTAAAGAAAAGAGTATATAAAGTGGCTTAACTTAATAGGGGAGTCCTTCTATTCCCGAAGCTCCTCGGTTATAGCATTATAGCAAGAGGTCTCAATAATAAATAAACCCTTTTCTAGAAAGGGGCTTGTCTTAAAACCACCGCACAAAAATGAAATCGCCTTTCACAAGGTCCCTTAATGAAGCTTCCATATAATATCCTCTAGAAATTCCTGTGATCTAAGGAGCCCCTAGGACTACATAGATATAGAAGAAAGTACATTACTCCGCCCCGGGTTTTATGCTGTTAAGACCTCCTCCGTTAAATTATCGACAAATAGGAGAACTTCTTTAAAAGTTCTCGTTATTGCATTAGTTAGGAAAGATCCAGAAACAGTATAAAACTTATAAGAAATTGCGGATCCTAACTTTAAGGAACCTTAGTTTAAACGAAACTTTTCCGACTAAAACTACAAGGAGAATCCAGAAATGTAAAAACTTCGAGTTGGGTGTATACGCTTAACTTGTGGCCTATCTGCACTCGTAAAGTCAAACTCGTATCCCAACCAATCATTAATACCAAATCGGAGAGCCTTTTTACCTACTAATCGCCGCGGAAGTAGCTAGTATATTAAATTAAAGCGGGAATATTTCTAACGTAGTCAGGTCACTCTTTACTTTAAGATACAAATACCTAAAGAGTATTCCAAAGAATCAAGGTCTCTATATTAGGTGATTCTGATAGATGCCGTTCACGTTAAATATAACTAAGCTGTGAATTATTCTAAGTTATAGGTCCCAGAAAAATCCTAGAGAAGGCTCTAAGCGCACTCCGTAATCCGTAAATAGGGTATTCTAATTTAGCCAAATAACCGAACCTACAAGTGTATACAAATATAGTGGGACTCATTTCGCAAAGTGTATAGCGAATATAATGGCTTAAACCGAGGTGGTCTGAAGTTCGAGGTTTTAACATATAATTACACAGTCTCATAAATTCCAACGCTTTAGGTAAGGATTTAAGAGATAACGCATTTATTTCTTTCATAACTTAGAGATAATGCTTTCTTCTTTTAAGTGAATATCAAGTCAAGCTTCCTTATGAAGCTTGTGCTAATTCTAATAAAACCAGTAACAAGAGTTGAGCTTCTCGTCGTATTTTCATATTTGAAAAATAACTAACTATAAATATAAATGCTGATTCGTTAATTCATTATTAAATGAGAATATCCTGAATAGGTAAGGCCCTCTACAAGGAAATTGCTTCGAACCTACAGCCTCACTTCCAAAAAGTCGAAGTAATTACATTGTAATAATTAAGCCCTACCTCACTTGCAATTAGTAAACTATAGCTAAAATTATATTTCTTAAAAGCCCTGTATGCTCAGAAGTTATATGTCCACGGGTGGGGCCCCTTTTGGAGTGATAGAAAATAAAGAGCTTTATCTTGGTGTAGCTCAATCCTTTTGCTTTTACATAAACCCGTAAAAACGACGATTTGAGTAGTAAACCGGGTGCTTAGTTAAAAGTAGGCGAATACTCCAGGAATTCCTTGGTATAAAGGTAAAGTCTTTTCTGTGTAATAACTCCCTCTAGTATAATCTAAAAATCCGGTTTATTATTTGGTTATTGACACCTAAAAAAATACCAAAAGGCTTTCTATAGAACCCCCTTTGACTTTGTATAGAAATTTGAATTCAAACGGACCTTGAGTACTCGAGATATTACCAATATACCTGGGAACCCCGGCGATCTGATCGGTATAAACGAAAAGTACCCCGTTTCTTAATCTTTGGTACAAGTTTCCTTTAATGTAGTGAAGTTAGTTGTACATTCAACGCGGGTATAGCATACGCACGAAACTCTCTCTTGTAAGTAAGACTTTCATTTTTCATATGAAACACAATTTGCATATCATATACTAAAACTCTGCTTTTATTATCCAACGGGTATACTTCACAGGGTTTCTATAGATAAGGAACCCGGTTAATTCCAATATCTGTTTCTTATACTTACCCATTCCTAAAATTTTTAACCTACTAGGGGTCTCGGCAAGAGACAGACTTGGAGGAATTTTCTTATCTCTATCGAGTTTTTGTATAGCATATAAGGTTACGAAGCGGTTAATCATCTATTTGTAGAATACGCAGAAGTTCCTGAAGTTATATCTACAGGTCGAGGAAATTCTTACTCTTCTAGGCTTTTCTAGGTAGGAAGAGTTGGTCAAAAGCATATATTCAGTTGGCATTCGTGGGAGCTCCTGTTCTCCCTTACTTAAACGAGTTAGGGGATTTAAAAAAACTTAATACCCACCTCAACTGTCGATTTAGACAAGAATTTGTTAATTTTTAGGCCTTTTCTTAATTTATTTGTTATCGTCATTTCCATTATAAAGAGATTTTTCTTATTCTTTATTATAAGTCTTGATATCTAAAGCAGGTCGTCAATTTTTAAAAGAGGGCCCTTTTTATAACCTGAAAGGTAAAAAATTATTCCGTTAAAAGACTCGGAACTTTTGCTTGATATAGGCAAGTTTCTTTATAAAAATCTTAGGGGTTTCCTAATAGGTTTAGTTCTGATTTGATTAGTAAGAGTATTCTTTAAGAAAACTGCGCCCTCCCTTTAAATTATATTGTATAACATTTGCTATGAGCAACTTGTAGCAATAAGGTAGCGTAGCTTAACTGGGTTTGAAGAAAATGAGACCGTTGTAAATAAGTGTAAGCTCAAACAAGCACAAACCCAAGGGAGGCTTTAGTGGAAAAACTTTTAAAGGTAAGACTAGCTCAAATTGCGGACCGACTAGATAAATAAAAAAGGAGCTCATTGGGGATAGTGCATAACTAAGGTGTACTAGAAACTAATTAAGTACAGGGCCTCTGACTAGGATTTCTTTCCTTAGTGCAATGATTCCATGATTTTGCCTTTTTTTACTGTTAGCCCTGATCTAGCAGGGAGCTGCGAGATGCCTAGTATAAAACTAATTTCGAATTCTTGGTATTTGAAATAAATGTCGCTCTTACGACGGGAATATTTCCCCTTTTTGTTTCTTGTTTCGGAACTTTTTAGAGCACCTCCCCTTTGTAGGGTAAAGTTTGCATAGAGTAAAAAAGCGAGCTCCGCATATCGTAAGGTATAACTTTACGTTTATAAAATACCTTTAGGTTCGGTGAGAGAAGTTTTTCCTATTACAGGAGCTCCTTTTCAAAAAGAAAAAGAATGAGGGTGCCCCTAGTCAGTTCGACTTTGTAGTTACATAAGATAGTCCGGAATAAGCGGGAATCCAGGCGGCTCCTGAAGAAATTCTAGCTTTTTCTTTCTGGTTGTTTTCGATGTTTCAAGATTCTATTTAAGTGTAAGTTTACATAGTTTTGTCTTAAGCATTTAGGGTCAAGCTTATTAGAGGGAACCGACCAGATTCTTTATAAACCAAAGTCGTAAATATTCTTAAATTCTTTACTCTTTTAAAGTTTTTGGATATACCTTAGGTAGGGTTTTTACCAATGTCAGCCCACTACAATCAAATCTGGAAGCTTTGGTGGGATGTAGTTATCACCGGGCAAGCCTCTGGAATAGGCGAAGTATGCTTAGAGAGGGGCTCGTTTACTAAAGGAACTCCTTGGATTTGGGTGTCCTTAGATATTCTTTATTTTTTAAGGAAAGGGGAACTCTAGAATGCCTTGAATCGCATGCAAAAATAGCCGGATGTACAACAAAACAACTTCGTTGCCATCTCGAGGCCAGAAATCAGGTTCAAAATCAAGGCGAACGCAGGCGTATACTCTAACGAGAGCCCCTGATCCTAGATTTTAATTGAGGGTTCAAATCACGAGGAAACCCTAGCAAAAGATACAGAACATTTACGAAATCGAGGATACTCCTCAGCAGAGGGCTCTCTTAGAACTCATAAGGAAAAGGATTTACTATACTTGTTGTACAAATTAATAGAAGTAGTTTGATTTGTAAAATTCTACTAACAGAGCTTGCTCGAATTTATGTTATGAGGAAAGGGAGGTAAGACTATATCTAATTAACTACGAAAATACAAAGGAATTTTAACAATCAATGAAGTAGAGTAGGTAGTATAAAGTGGGGATCTATACACACACAAGGAGCATAACAGAATTAATAGAGCCGGAGTCCTACGGAATCTAAGGTTTAAGAAGAAAAACCAGAACTCCGTGTTCTTAATAAACGGGAGCTCCTTTATAATTATAGTGCCAATTTCGAATTATTCAATCTTAACTAGCCTCGCCTCACACAACTAAGTACTTATGCTGACATTCTATCAAATTTATAAAGTAAAGAGTCTCTGATAAAAAAAGTCTAGTAGAAACCCGGCAAGTAAGGGCATGATTTTCTATTTAAGAGGCGCTTTGCAGTATCTTATCGTTTGGTGTATACCAAAATACTTAAGTCAAATATTCAATTACTGATAGGGAATTCTAAAGGTGCAAGTAATATCAAAGTAAGAGCAATTTATACAATACAAGGAGATGAAGTTCAATTTTTCTTTTTAAAAGCAATAAATTTCTCAGGCACGAGATCCCTTTTTCCTTGCATAGCAATTTACTTTATTATGGAAGGATTTTCTAGTAGTGGGGCACTAATATATTTATAAGGGGAGTCCTTTAAAAATATTCAAGCAATCCTTAATTAATAACTACTATATTCCTGAAGAAAGGACTCTGAATTTTGTCTCTGGTATGCCATACCCTTTTTTCAGAATTCTTTTCTATTTGAACCCTTAGCGTACTTGTAAGAAGCGCTTTAGCTCTTTGTTCAGTATAGAATTTAAGACCTCGCGTGTAATAACAAAATTTTCCTTTACAAATATCTAAGAGAAACTCCTAAATACCTAGCTCTAGCAAACTTAACTTACTACTTTTAGTTAACTACTTAACCGCCCCCCTATGGGTAGGGGCCTCTTTTTTGCTTTTTCTTTAACTACTTTAACTATAAGTAATAAAAAGGGATGAGTGTTATATTATTACAGAAAAGAGAGAGTCCTAGAGAAAGATTGTATGCCTGTTGTGTATTGAACTAACGAGCAATGTAACTTCCGGCACACGGTTTTATAGGCGTCGACCAAGATTCTGCTTATAAATCCTTGTTACAAATAAAGGATACTAGAGAACTCTTGACAATTAATTAAAGTACAAAGTACGGACCTCTTACTTATTAGATATTATAGTATGTATAACCCGGTACTTCCGGACTCTCGGTAATGTACCTCCTTATTTTATTAAGGGATACCAAACCAATCAGATTCTTCATACTGGAGCCTGGAACCAGTCCAAAAGAGGTTTATTTACCCAGCGATAAAGAACTCCCTACTACTTTAGTTTTGCTAGTTACCTCCCTGACATTTATTCGGCTAAAAAGGAGCTCCTTAAGTTGTAACTAAATCTTAAGATTACCGCGGGAAAGAATTCAATATAAGATAAGGTTTGTCAACCCAGATTTCATTATAAGGAAGAGTGTGCTTTTTTCGCAACATCAGAAAATTGAGGTCAAGGCTTTTGAGCCCGATGCAACTTAGATTTTGAAATCCAAAATTAAGAACTGTCAGCAGGAAAACACCGGTACATTCCTTTTATCCTGAGTAAAAACGACTTAAAGTTCTATCGAAGCTGAGTCCCCGTACAACTTTGAAAGAGGTAAAACTTTGACTTATGAAATTCTTGTTAGACCGAAGTCAATTTTCATAGATTTTACGGGAGCCTGTTGCCCGACCTACTACTTACACTTCCGGCGCTTTTCGAACTTAATACACCTCTTTTTAGTTTTTAGTACAATCTCCGCGTACTCCTTGGGTAAACAAGAATTAACAACCAATTAAGACTAGTTAACTAAATAACCTTTTCTAGATGTTGTACATACAATTTCAAGACTTCCAAATATTGATTTGTAAAGTAGTTTTAAGAAGGATCGCTTACTCCAATTATTCATTATCCATAACAAAACTAAAACTGCTTAGAAAGTTATACTACAATATCCTTTCCTTAACTATATAACTGTTACTCATCAGATTCTTTCTAGGGTAATTGGTGTAACGGCTTATTATACTTGTCTCGGGCCTACTTTTTATCCATCCTTTCATTAAAGATCCGGGGTATAAGCTAAATCCGACTCGAGCCGCAGGCCAGGAGTTAAAACTAGGAGGCAACTTAACCTTTTTACTTTACAAGACTCCCTCTTTTTATGTTCTGATACGCTTTTTAAGTTTTTTTGACCCTATTCTATTTTTCAGAAATAGGGCTACCAGAATAAGTAAGCAATACAAGGAAACCCCTTACCTTAAACAACTACTTGGATTCTGTTGCTCTTTGTTAACTAAAAACTCAGATAGAGCTTTTACTTCTTAGTTCTGACCGAATAGGCACCTTTTAAATAAGTTAGTCAAAGGGCAACATCTTATCATTTTGAATTTCACCGCGCGCTTACCCGCCCCTTTTAAACATCCAGAAAAAGAAAGAACAAGTTAGAAAAAGAGCCCTTCCCCTCTTAAAAGCCCGGGTTGGCAGGATTATAACCTACGTCCTTTTTTGAAAGCAATGTCAGTCATACCCAGCTAGTTTTCATTATTTTACGTTTACCCGATATACACAATCTTTTGGCATGTTATAAGTTTTTGCGGTGCTCCGTTTCTAGGATTTGAGGAGAAAGTTGTATCGATAGCTCTAGTAGAAGCAAGGTTTTATTTAGTGATATGAATTCCTTTTATAAGTAGGACAAACAGTCTCGCTTGTTGTAATTGTAAACTTTAGGTATAACAAGGGCTTTGACTTTCACCCCGCGCCTACATAGTTAACGAGGTAAGAGGTTTTATATCTATTCTATAATATGTCCCGAAAAGGAAGATTAGTATAGTTAACCTTACGTTAGGACAACCTTGTATTACCTGTTTTATTAGCCTGTGTTTTCTTACTAAAAAGAATAGGACTAGTTAGTTATAGATAATATTGTCTATTCCTTTGTCTAAGGATTTTATTCTATAAATTTCAAAGTATAATGGGACCCTTCTTGTTTATGCCTTAAGAAAACCCTTGTTCTGTTAGTTTTCTAAAGAAGGAGATTCTAAAACATATTTAAACAGAACGTTAAAAGCCTCAAACCCGCTTACGAGGTACCTAAAAAACTTGATAAACGAAAGCCCTTTTCAAATGAATACAGATTCGTTATCCTTATCCTTTTTTGAAACTATTTACTTAAAGTCAAGGAGAGCTACAGGAATTTAATATAACTCAGTACTATACTTTTAAATAAAAGTATACCCTTAGAGAGAATCAAGAACTGTAGCCAGTATTTCTTTTTGGGATTTATTTCTATAAAAAGAAAATTTGAGAGTGTAATTTAGTAACTGAGCAGACCTATAATAAAATCTTACTAAATGCTTGTAGGTATCAAAGTTCAGGTAGAGATAAAAGACCAGAGGGTCCTAAAAAAAATTTCCTAATGGCGTACACTTCTTAATTCTAGCTAGTGCCTGTGGGTATCCTTTATATTATATATTTGTCGTAAAAAGATGTATAACATGCCAGAAATTTTAGTTCCTTTGTTCAAGAAGAATACTTTAAAATGAAACGCAAGACATTATCTTAAAAGGAAACCTTTTGCCTGTAGTTGCAGATTAATTACTTTTGAGTTTGAGATCCTGAGCATACTAATTTAAGATCTCCGAACTGATACATGACAAGAACCCACTTTCTATTTTAATTTGTTTTTTGCTTAACCTAAAGACTATTTTTAACACCTGACTGAAAAGGGAGAGGGCCCCTTATACAACAAAAGCAAAGCTTCGTTATAAAATGCCAGAATTTGACTAAATCTAAATAAAGTAACTAAAATGTAAGGCTAACTTTTAGAGGGTGTGACGGATATAGTTTTCCTTACAGGGCCTGCTTGTATACAAGCTTTCTTTCTATTCCTAAAACTAAACTACTCAAAAGAATGACGTATCTTAGATCGCAAATAACGATAATTGGTCAGAAAGAGGAGCTCTATTTATAAAAATAGAAAGAAAATATAGTGTTAACTGCAATCTAGGCTTTTTGGCTGGATAAAGCCCTGGAGTCTATAAACTGCGAATTTTTAGAGGCCTGGTCTTTCAAAAAGGAGTAAACGGGACTCCTTATACCTCTTGCCAAGTAGCATAATTTCACCTTTCATCAACAAGAAATTACCTCATTAAACTATAACGGGCAATACTTCCAAGGGGGCTTGCTCTCGCTTTAACTTAAGTTATTTGAATTCTATTTGTTTTAATTTGAAATTTGCAATCGATATTGCATAGCGAAAACCTCTAGCTAGAATAAGAAAACTCAACAATTAGAAAAGCTCGAAGTCTCCCTCGGCAACTTCTTAAAAGAAGTTGCCTGCCCCTTTCTATTATATATATTATAATCTATAAATAAAACTTCCAAGAACCTAGCCTCTCCTTTTTTATATCCTATACTCTACATTTCTTAGGCTTGCCTTTGTTTAAAATATCGAAGTTTCCTTGTTGACTTGCTTCAAAACAAAGAAGAACTATAATTGCATTACCTTGCTTTTTGTTAAGCCTTTACCTTGACTAAGTAGGAATCCTTGTGGATTTGTTAGGAGTGATTTTAGGCGGAATATACTCGCTAGAGAATACAGAAACCGAATACAGAAGTTCTAATTTCTAAACTATTAGAAAAGACACACATGAAACCTGTCGAGGCTCGTGATATTTCAAATGTTGAAGTGAGTACTCAACCTTTCAGGCCTTAGAAAATCTATAGTATAAATTCTTATTCAACCAAAATATGAGGTTCTTTACAAGTAAGGCTGTCGAGGTAGGATAAGATAAAGGGTACTCTGCGAAAAATGAAATAAAAGGAGAAACCGAGGAAATTGTAAAATTTAATAATTATAAGGAGAAGGGGATCTTTTTCTTTTTGGATATTATAAGTCTAATGCTAGGTTTACGAGACAATTAAAGTTCCCTGATATTTATTTGCATTTTAGGAGGTCTGGATATTACGCATAAGCTACAAGTTATGAATAAGGGTATGAGAGGAGGTAAGTAGTTTCCGACAAAGAGAATAGATAGAGTAAGTACGGGCCTCTAAGGTAAAGCTCCCAGGATACAGGTAGAGAGTCCAGGTTATAGGAAAGGTGTAAGTACAGGCTATGAATAAGATAGCTCCAAAGACTAAGAAATCCAGTACAAACTAAGGAAAATCCCTAACAAGTAAGAATTTAATTAGGTTAGGGAGGAGCCTAAGGAATGCTCGAGGTAGAGTCTTTTCCAATTTGAGAGTCTGGGGTTTCAGATTTTTTAAGGTGTTGAGAATTATAAGGCGTGGAGAGGGGCTTTAAAAAAAACATTAAGGAAGATAAGGAAAGTTAGTAATTTTCCAGTAAATGAAATGGAGTTAAAACCTTTTTTCGTTGTTGGTTATAGGGTATCCTGCATTTCCCTTTTAATTAGGGCATATATACCCCAAGGTTAAGCGAGTAGGGTTGCACTTTTATCTTCCTCTTGGTTCCGGTTATAAAACTTTACTAGTGTGAAACTCCTTGAAAATACCGTACACAAAGGGATTTTTTATTTGTATATATTAGATACTCCGTTTTATCTCTTTTAAAACCCTTTATTAGATTTTAGATATCAGGTTTCTTGACTCTAGAGAGAGCTAGCTTATTCTCAGGCAGCTCTGCAAGGTTAAGTCTAATGTTTAATCCATTTCGAAGTTTCCTCCGTAGTTTTTCATATACAATTTCTGTACTAAATTAAGTCCTCTTCGTTTGACTTTATAATAAATTGTTATAACACAATAAAATAAAAGCTATGCCATCCGGCTTTTCCCTTTTTGGTAGTACCAACTTGAAAATTTAGCATAACTAAAAGGTTATAAGTAAGGGAGCTTTGATTATGGAATATCCTGAGTCGGTGTAAATAACTCGCCTTTGCTAAACCAAGCTTTTCTTTTACTGAGGATCAAGGAAGACTTTATTTATAGGGTGGGAAACTTATGATACAAGTAGATATATATAGATATGATAGATACGAGGTATTTACGGGTAAGGGAATCCCTTGTTTATGTGAATCCGGAATTACACCTATTTTTATAAGATTACAGAGAAAAGAAAATACTTAAAGATCGTACATGAATCGAAGAGAAACCCTCCTAGCTACCGCACCCCAGGTGAAGTTTACAAGCAAACGAGACCCTTCTGCAATTGTTAAAGTGCTTTTATTATTTCTTTTTTAACCACCCCCTAACCCTAATATATATATATATATGGGGTTGCCATTGTCACCTGGATTCTTCTAAATTGTACATATCCTAGAAATCCTGCTGAAACGGCTATCCCGCTTCTATGAAGGAGTCTTTTTATTACCCAATTTCTAACCATATCTCACTATAATAACTGGTACCAGACACTCCGATATTATTAAAACAAGGTCCTTTTAACAGCTCGGTAACCCCCACTTGGCTCCATGCCATTTTACTACTCAGTGCATTATGTTCGACAAGAAGTCAAATCTCCGGCCAAGAAAAACCTTGCAAATAATACTAAAAAAGGTTTTTTATTAAAAAATCCGATAAAAGTAGAACCTATAATATTGTATCCAGGTTCAGAGGAACCGATATCAAAACACGAATTAATAAAAAAAAGCTGCCGTATTAATGCCTTATAAAGTAAAGCCTGCTAAGTGCTACCGAAGTTCTTTTGTTCCCCTTTTGAATTTATCAGAGCAGAATAAAGTCTAGAGTCACAAGGGCAAAGCTTTGGAATAAACTAAAGTAAAAGAATGCGTGGCATTACCCGAGCGGCAGGATACCTGAGTTTTTTAGGCTTTAGCATTACCTAAATGTAAAAGATTTTGTAAACAAACGGATAGAATATCCTAGTAAGACTATAACGCTTACTTTTTTTCTTGTCGGGATTCGTGTATCTGCATCTCTGGACAAGACAAGGGAGATTTCATTTTCATATTGAATCTCACTAACTAAAGGTAATCCAGATAGAAGAGTGAGAATAAGAGATCTTTATTTATTCCAGATCCACCCCTACAAGAGCTTGCCTAGAAGTGAACTCACACACAATAAAAAGTGAAATTAACCTTGTGTTTTGGACTAATTTGTCTCGTTTTGACTAAACGGAGTAGATGTAATCAAGGAATCTTAGGGAATTTAAATAAGACCCCTTCTTTAGCTTTGCTTTCTTAAAAATCCGTTAAGTTTACTCAAATTAGCCCTATCCATTTTTTTTTATACAGGGCCCTTGGAAATTTATAGCAGAACGAGACTTTCGATTCCTGTTAAAAGTCATTTTTTATATAATGTGAGAAGCAAAGGAAATTTCCACAAGATTAATTCAGGAGAAGTTGTGCTTTTTATTAGGAAAAGTCCTTGTTTAAGGCATTGCCGGAATTCCTAATTTGGCTTTTTTTTACATAGGAAATATCTTTAAGGTTAATTTGAGTCACTAGTTGTATCTTGTTATTGTCAATTTATCCCGATATGATATGTTAAAGAGAACTCATAGTTCTTTTTAATTTATGTAGAGATACCAAGTTCCTAACAGCGGATTTAAAAAATTCCCTTGGATTTATTTGAAAATAGAATTTCTTAGAACAGGGGCCCGATCCAGCACTAACGGCTTCCTATAACTAGCACTGCGGGTGTCTCATTCTTATTTCATACAAGGCGGGATCCCTATTTCACGTAAATCCATACCATACTTTCAGGATTAGATCCTATAACCCATTAAATTTTTGATTCTTACACTCATTGCGCAGCCTATTGTTATCCTTTACTAAACAGAATTGTATCAAGAATGCTTTTACCGGCTGATAAGGAAATGCTTTCTACTTGTTTTCTAATATTTGGTATCTAGAGCTATACTTCTATTCTGTATCTTACTACTTGTAGCCCTACTCTAAAACTCTTCCTCCTATCAACACCTTAGTATAGGAGCCCTCTTCTAGGTCTTAGTACCCGTCTTATAGATACTCTTCTTATGGGTATGCTTCCTTGGTATGCCCTCATTTGAGATACAAGAGCTTTAGTTATTTACTCTATCTAGAGCTAACCGACTTTAGTCTTTCTATTTTATCCGTATATTATATTCCTTGAGGATCCTCTTTATACTCATTACCTTATTTATTACACTTACACTTGATTCAGAAAGACAAGAAGCCTTACTTCTAGCTTTAGAGTGATCTTATTACATCCTACAAGGGAAACCTAGACCGATCCTAATACCTTTTCTTATGAGCTATGCCTTCTTAATAAGTATAACTTCCTAAATCTTTGTACTACCTATTTTATTAGCAGTTATACCTAAAAAATTCTCCAAAGCTATCACTTTCCTCTTATTTGTACTGCTTGTTTTCTTAAGACTCAAAAACTGGAAACAGCAAGTAGAAACTCCTCCTAGCTTTTTTTTTATTAGCCGAGTAAACCCTGGAAACAAAGACAAAGGAGTAACCCTTACTTTATAGCTTTATATATAAATAACTTAAGAAATTATGGAAGATAAAATTACACGGAAACGTCCATAAGACTTGAACTTCTGACATTTTACGATTTTTAGGAGCACTGTACCCGCCAATCAATGTGCCAAATTCACTAGGTTATTAAAGTGGGAATCTTTATAAAGCAGTCACTCTTTAAGGCACCTACTAAAACCCAAGGAGTATTTCCATAAAAATAAGGCGAGATTCGAAGTCACATTCTATATAGTTTGAGAACGTTCGCGCTCAATAGCTAAAGCTGCGAATTATTCTAAGTTATAGGTCCCAGAAAATTCCTTGTCGAACAAAATGGGATTCATATTCATAGCAAAAGAGTGTGTAATTAATAAGGATAAAGTGATAAATTAAGATTTGAACCTACGTGCTACTGATTGAAGCTTCAAAGTTTTACCGAGTATTATACAGTTTCTCTTTTTTAAAAAAAGGAGGTAGCCCGTGTCTAAAAGGGCTTTGCTTTTACTTTTTTCTTTAAGAGATATAGCTCGTTAATTTCATAGCTATGGATAAGACGTTCCTCTATTTAAACGAAAGACTAGATTATAAAAATATAAAAAGGGGCCCCTTACGCATATGTGCTATGATCCTTTAAAGTTTTCTAATACTTTTTAAAAGTTGTGAATTGAGATTAGCAGGATTTGAATTTTATTTGCCTGTGCCTATATACTCCTCTTGTGTGCTATACTAGAGTTCCTTGGGACCCTTTTAATCTTTTTAAAGTATCCTCTTCTGTACCAATAGCTTTATCTTTCTTCTTATTTCCTTTGAAAGGAGTTAATGCAAAAAACTGGGAGCTGCTGCTTTTTGCTTGTAATAGGGAATTTTTAATAGAATAGGGTTTTTGACTTTTACTCATTAGATCTGAGACTACATAAACGTAGTATATCTTTTTTATAATTCAGGAGCTAACTCCATACCCCTCTTTTTTAAGAAAGTAAATAAAAAAGAAAAGGCGGGGTAAAAAAAGCATATGCTAATATAATATATAGACGCTTACAAATATAGGAATAGGAAAAGTAGTCGGACAATCCCTTTTCAAGAGATTTCCTTTTGGTCAAGCAGCTGCTTATAGCTTAAAGGTCTCCGTTGCGTCCCTAAAAAATCCAAATAAACAGAGGCCCCTTCTCTGTGAACTTGATTACTTACGACTCCGTTAAGAATCTTTTGACTTTTGATATAACAAAATCTAGAAACGGAACCCAATTTCTAAGCATTTATAAAAGAATCGCAAATCCGAAACCCTAAAGCAAGCTAACCCTGTCTAAGAATGGGATCTTTATAAAGCCTAAAGGATCCCTGTCTGAAAAACCTATATAAAAAACCCCTTGAAGAAGCGCATTTTCTTAACTTTATCTAACGTTTAGAGCTGGTATTACCACTTATAATATAAGTTATTCTCGCAATACTTACTACTTTTAATCCTTATACCATTATAGGCGTTCTCTGACCAAAATGTTTATCTTTTCTCAATCTTTTTTTACACTGCAAGATAGAGTAGGGTTTTAGCAACAAAAAAAGAGTACTAACCAAGAAACTCACATAAAATGAAGCTGAGATATATATAGGAATAGTATGCCCTACCTCTGACTCTGAGAGATTAAAAAGAAGTTCATGAATCTCTCTTGATTTACTATTTACATACTACGATTGCTTTCTCTTGAGCTATGCTAATTAACTTACAACATAATATAAAGGTGACACGAATTATCCTTATTACTCGAGTACCCACTAAAGAAAGTTTTTCTACATTGGGAAAGGGGGATTCCAAAAACAAACAGGACTCTAGTTTACTATCCTGCCAAATTCAAAACTAAAGATCTAGATAAGACACTTCGCTTTTGTGTTAGTATTTTTTTAATATAAAACGGAAGGGCCTTAATATGTATGGGATATCCAGATACTATAGGAAATTGTGGGAGTTCCTGCGAAAGTAGCTCGTGCATTCCAAAGTGGAATCCGGTTATCGGTTTTTAGGTGTCCTACTTATTAATTATGAACTGACTAAATCCCTTTCAACTCAAGTAAGGGATTCCCGTTAGTCAAAGATGCTTTTATTAGGACAGTACAAAGTCAGGGGCCCCCTTTTTGAAGGCAACTCTCTTGACGAGATTCATTTAAGCTAGATATGCAGTTATTATCCTTTTTGGGAAATTTTCATCGGAGGAGCCCCCGAAAGAAAGTGCATTATATGTATCAAAAAGGGCTGTACAATCCGTATTTAAAGGTTTACTATTTACCTGTTACGTTCTCTTAGTTATTTCTCTATCAGTCAGTGCAAGTCAAATTAAGGACTTCTCTTACAAATATAGAACCCACTTACACTGCAAATCCATAGAATATCTTAGAAGTTTTTAGTACTTACTGGAGTCAATTCCCAGTCTTATGCTCTTGAAAAGAAACGAACTCTTGTATGCTGAGCTATATGGAGCCCCCTTCTACTCTAAGTCTGTGCTTTTATAAAAATGTTAATAACAATACTTGACTTCTATCCGTAATAAAGAATCTATTTATATAAAACTTAGATGCCAACCTCCTTTTTTGACTCTTTGCACTAGAAAAAAGCAAGTGAGAGAAGCCCTCTGAAATTAAGTAAAAAACTTAACTAGAGCTAGATCCGTCTTATTTATACCTTACGAAATAAGTCTCAAAAAATCTCTTTCTATTCAAGCACAAACAAAACGGATATAATCTTCCTTTGCGCTCCTTATTCTTTTCAAAGTCCAGTTGGACTACTCGCGTATGATTATACGAAGTTATATAGCGCGGGGTTTATATCAGGGCAATTTTTTGCTTTTCTTTTTTTACTCTAGTTACTAACAACTTTTAGAATCTATATTTACAAGAGTTTTGCAATTTGTACAACCAAGATTTTCAGCTGATAAGGGCGCAATTACTTTTTTAGTAGTTATGTTTTCTATATCTATAACAGCCCTACAACGAATTCTTAATAATAACTAAACTATTAATTGCTAGGTCATATAACAGTAGTTTTGTGTTTACTTTATTAATTAAGGCTTAGACTATGTATACAATATTACTATTTATAAAAAAGAGTGGATTTAATATCCAGCAATTTTTTCTAAATAAAATTGACCTTGTTCATAAAATATATTACAGCCTAGAAACCTCCAGTAATGACCCGCAATATAAGGAAATCCTTTATGCTAAATTATGTACCTATTAGAATTAGAATCCTTTAAAAATTGACTTACGAATTTTAAGTTAGCTACAGGGTACCCCTAAAATTCTGCAGGCTCTTGTAATTACTAAGCAAAACACTGCAAATTAACCTTAAAGTTTTCCTAACAAATGAAGTAGCCCCTTCTACTCCTCCACTACCGGGTCTCTAAATTTCTTTGCAAGGAAGTTCTATTAATTACATTACCTTTAGCGTTACCCAACCCAGGGATTTTTAATAGGAAGCCTTACCCGTAGCCGCGGGAGATCTGAAAAGAAAATAGCTAGAAGTTTTCCTGTTAAACCTCGGGCAGGGCCAGACTCTTCGTTATGTAGTATGATTCATTTTTGGATCCTTTTATTATAAATCAAATTTGGATCCTTTTGTAAAATAGCAACCCAGTAGGCTTCTTTACTTTTATTATCACCAATTCACTTTTCTAAACGGGAGCTTCTAAATTTCATACAAAGAAACCTAGCTTTAGTATGGTTTCGCTATAAACCACCAAGGGGCCCAGGCTAGTTAAACGACTTTATTTTGCATTTTTATTCCTTGGGCATATACGGTAGAAGTTTCTGCGCATTCCACAAGGTTTCTAGAGTACTTTTCTTAGTTACTCATATAAAAAACCTCTCTTGATTACAATAAGGAGAATCCCGATCCAGTCGATATCTAGGAATACAAATAGGAGAAGTACTAAACAAAGCTAAATTGGAGCCTTTTAGCCGAATACCTAATATTATACTCTAGCAATCGCAGCGTTAAGACCTATCTTATTAACTTTCGGATCTGAGCTCTTTTTAAGGACAAGGGGTTCCTATACAGTTTGTAGTTTTGTAGTAAAGTTCTTACCGGAAGCCGGAAGGGTTTTCAAGTGAAGCTGGGTAGAGCTATTAACAGGGGCCTCTACTAGTAGGGTGTCTAGATGCTAAAAACCCAAGGGCGGCCCTTTCTTTTTGTGTTATTCTTTTTGTCATCTTTTATATAGAGATTCCTAAGTAGACAAGAGTGCCCCAAGTATTCGCTTCTAATTCTAGGTAAAGTTTACTCACTCTTTATTTTATTGTCGATGAGCAAGAAATTAAACGGAGCCTCAATTCGGGTACCCCTTGCTTGTATTGACATTTCATAAGAGCAGGCTAAACTTATATATATAAATCAAATTTGTCCGTTACTAGATCACAGTATTGGGAGTTGTTGAGAAAAGAAATAAACAGACCATAAAACTTTCTAACACGAATAAGAGCTAATAAATGTAATAAAAGATTCTAATGAAGCACTACGAGACCCTTCTTGTTATAACAAATAAAGTTTAATAGGGTACGAAAGAAAATAAGGATACACTAAGGAGGAATCTTAGTTGAGAGTAGTTTAATTACAGTACGAATTTTTAGAGAGTTTAGTAAAACTAAGATAAAAGTAGATAAATAAATCTTAATTTTTGATAAAAAGGATTTCTTGTGAAAATAGTTTTGTTAAAATTAGGTTAAAATAGATAGTATCTCGTTTCAATTATTAAAACAGAAGATTAAAGAGTGCAAACAGGCGAAAGTTTAGTCAAGGGATTCTAATCGAAATTAAAGTACAAAAGAGAGAAGTAAGATAGAATTTCGTGTAAAGAGAACGGAAGGAACGGGGGCTCCTTAGAAGAATGTGAAAGAAGTTGTATATAGATATTAATAGGACCCACTTATTTCCATAACTTTTGAATCTTGGTAGAAGAGATGGATTTTAGTAATCCAGGAATGTTAAATCAGATGATAGAACCTCGGGCAAAAAGGGTTAGGAAATTAAATCACTTATACAAAGGGAAAGGTAGGGAAAGAATCTTGCGTGGGCCCTTTTTATAAAAAAGGCTATATAATTTTTCGTAAGCCAAACCTGCATTATCTAGATTTTGCCCTTTTGGTAGTTAACAGTTATAGAAGATTAAGTATGGGTACTCGTTAAGGCAAATTAAACTCTTATCTTACTAATTACTAAAAGACTGAAGCGGAGCTTGCGTACTAAAGGGAAAAACTCTTCTACAACAAAAATCCCCTAGAACGCTCATCTAAAACTAACAAGAGGGAAAGATTTTTATCTATTTTCTAGCTTTTGGGTTTCCTGTTATTCTCTATTTCCAGATTAGGGTTAGCCCTAAGTAGGGGCTCTTGTTAAGACATAACAGCAGGAAATATAACCAACGGACCACTTACTTAAATTCCTAGTGGGTTTTTTAGTATATTCTATATATCGTAGGGTTAACTCCAATTAGTTATCCTAATCCCCGGAGTCTCCTTTTTAGCAGTAGCGAGTAAAGTCTCTCGGATCTCGATTTGTATTTTTATTGTACAAGAACTTATGCAATTCAAATAGTTGAACCAAGGTAATACGACAGTATTATTTGTCGAATGTAAAATCGATTAAAGCAATCTGCTAATAGACGCCTCCAACAAGTTCACCCTGGATTTTAAGAGTACAAGTAAAGAGTTCCTTATCTAAGTGATTCTAAAGTTTAGGCATTGTTCATTTCTTTCTTTTAGAGTTTACTGCTAAGTCCTTAAAAAAGGGTGTACAAGATTATTCTAATTTTACGACTCCAGACAAAAGAGTAAGATATTGCTTTTGCTCTTTTAGGCCAACCTCCTTTGTTGATGCACTTTTATACTACTAAAATTCTTTTTTTAGTTATTCAAAGTTAAGGGGGTACAACGCCGTCCTAAAAAAGCTCCAGATATCCGTTTAAGCCCCTTGGCATATAAGGTTATAATTCCTTTTAAGTACCAAAATCCCAACTTTTTGGTTTGAGAAGATTTAAAAGAGGGGACCTAGTTTTGATTTTTAACAGGGTTTTTACTCAATATATGCTAGAATCTAGTAGGCAACTTTGTCTTTTCTTTTAATTCTACATTTCCGAGGGCTAACCGGTCAGTAAAAGACCCTTTGAGATTTAGATCACCCTAAGGTTTTCTTGAACTAATAAAAACGAAACCCGAGAATTCAGTATTATCCCCTATAGGGGTTATAAAGGAAAACCCCGCATCTTATCCAATTTTTTATTAAAAGCTTTAGTCCGACCTATGGGCCAGAAATCAGAGTCTTAGCCCCAAATCCTTGGTATTTTTTTGAGTAATCCTTATAAGATAAAAAACTCTTTAGGCACCTCCCAGTTTGCTCTTAAAGAATACTTAAATTAGGATAAGGAAATAGCCCTTTACTTTTTAAATGACAAAAACTCGAGATACTACTAAAAAAAAGACTTGAATATAGTCAAAAAGTAAAAGAGAAGCTTTGAGAAGGCTAAGATTTTGTAGAAAAGGGGCTCTAGTTATTAAGAGGAATTCCCTAAAATTTCGTAAGTTTTAGTTGCGTTTTAAAGGGAATCCAATCAATACAAAAAAAAGAATAATATAAGCATATAAAGTCTTCTAACACCTAGGGTTGGTTTTCCAAGAGTTAAACTTAATAGGGATATAGACTAACTACAGAATGTAGAACAAGGCTTTCTTTCAGTAGGCAGTAAACAAAATCGGCAATGCTTCTTTAATTAAGCCAGAGCGCAGGATTCTAAAAAATTAGGAGTCTATGCAGCATAGCATAACGGACGCTCTCATAAAATGAAAGGCAGGTTTCAGCGTCTAGCCAGTTTATAGTATATAGGTTACCCTAGACCTACGGAAAAATGCAAGTGGAATTTCTGACTGATAATTAGTAAAAAGAGACTTTTTTTAGAAATGCTGGAACTATTCAAAAGGTCTTTTTGTAACACTACGAACAAGGAATTTGAGAGTTATAAAGAAAGAGACTTCTTGTTTCTTGAAACCCCCGAGGGAGCTCAACCAAAAGTGGGGGTAAACACACGCCTTGGCTAGAACAAAAGAGTACGCGACTTGTCGAATAACTTACGCTAAGCAATATACTAAATTCCACTCCGGCCAGAGGAGGTCCCTGTTTCCAAAAAGTACTTAAATATCGGGTATCAATTCTGGTAGTACAATTAAGTTAAAGCTTCAGAGTCACTCTTAAATTGAAAAGTAAAATGAAATGGCCCCGTTTACCGGGCTCCCGTCATTGGGATTTCCCTTACCTTAGCAGTACCCCGCTCTCTTAAGAAAGATTTTAAGATATCAATACTATAAATTACTAGAATAACCTTTACTTCCAAAAGAATCCTTATACACTAATTAAAATTAGAAATTTACCACGCGCGCTGAATTTAAAAGGAACTCATTAAATTTTATGAGTATTTAAGGTCCCCGGGAAACTCACCGACATCCCCATTCATTATTTATTAAATTCTGGTTACCTTTCACGAAAATTATGGAATAGCTTAACGTTACTTTTATTTTCACTTGGATAAGAACTCCTTTACTTTTTCTGGTATATTCTATATTTCAAAAAAGCTTAGAGGAAATCCTTGCGTTTACTCAGAATTTTAGGCTAAAAGCCCTGCTAAAGGGGTCCCTCTGAGCTGAGGTAATAAACCTAACTCAAATTCGAGATCTATCTTAAAGATATTTGTATATTAATCTTATTCTTTTTTACTTACTTTTATGTTAAATTTTAAAGGAGTTCTTATACGAAAAAAAGACCTCAGGGCAGAGAATTTTATAGTAGTATAAAGGAAAATACATACTAAAGGCCTTTGGAAGATTTTTTAATACCATAAAAAGGTAGTAGCTGAGCAGTAAGCCGTATATTATTAAATCCTAGACGGAGTTCTATCTCCTTATGATTCAGAAAGTACTTATAAAGCAGCGCTTAATATAACTTAACCCTAGTTAACAAAAGTCTTATAGTATACTACAAGATTGCTTTCCCCATTCCCGGCTAGAAAGAAAAGTCTCTCCTAAAGAAATCCTTAAGAGCTTTCCCTTTTTGATAACCAAGCAGTAGAGTAAGAGTAGTACAAAGACCTAATCCAGGAATCCCACTAGGGTTGCTTAAGTGACCACAAGAATTTGATATGCAATATGTCCTAGCTAGAAGTGTTCACTAAACTGGTTTATAAATTAGACTCTGGACTTAGTGGGGAAAGTAATATACTAAAAAAATGAAAAAGAAAGCTGATTAACTCTACTTTATATATTAGCTTTCATTTTGCAGGGGTTGCTTCTATCTTATATTCTAAGATAAGAGAAGTTAAAAACTCAAAAAAGCATCTATAAAGGGCTCTTAAGTTTTGTCTAGGAGGAATACCCAACTTGATAGACGTTATTTATAATATACAAAAATAAGTGCTCAATCGTTGACTAGATCCAGCTCTAAATTTATGCTAAAATATACAAATGGAACTGGCTTTTACGCTTTAAATAAAAATTCTTCCATATAGCTATATAGGAATGGTTCACAGTTCAAAATCCTATCAGGACCTTAAATTGACTTTTTACTACAAGGGACTTCCGGCTTGCTGGTCAAACCCCTTATAAGCAGAGATTCCAATATTATAAAAGAACTCTTTGCATAAGCAAAATAAACATAGTCTTTTTACCGAGTGAGGGTTTCTATTTTATAGAAAGAAATCCCCAAGTCTCTCATTAAGAACAGGGTACTTTTTATTATGGCTGCTGAACAAGAATAAATCAGAGGTTAGTTTACAAGGATGCTGCAGGTTCAAATCTCTGATAAATCTAGCTTTCAACATAACGAATAGAAAGGTCTTGAAGTTTTAGAATTTTATTTACCCTCTCGGAATTCCGGGGTGGAGTACTCTTAAGCAATAGCGGGGGTTTACTTCATTTTCTTAAAGTCAGAAGAGACTTAGGCAGAGTTCATATAGCAAACTACTCAGGGGTCCTTTTAGTAGACACTTGTTAAAATATAAAAATTTTTGAGGTTAAGTGGTTCCTAGTCCTCCTAATCTAAGATAACGAAATAGGTATAATAGCAAAGGTGAGCCCTTAAGTACGTCTCCGTGAATTTAGGGAAAGTTTATAAGTGCAATTACGAGAGGTCCTATAAAAAGAAAAAGAGAGTTACGTATACCTAGGCCCCTGTCTTGTTAAAGCAAATTTTTAGCGTAGAATTTGAGCGATAAGGGTTAGCTTCCTAAAAACAATATATTAGCAACCGCGGAGTAAAACCCAACCTGTTATCCAGTACCAAATAGTTATACAAAAAGGTCGCTGGGTTATTTACTTCAAATAAAAAGGAGAATCTCCCCTTTTTCTAAGTTTGATTTTAGAGTTTAACTTTTTAATGGTCTTACTGCCCGCTTTACTATTACTATAGGGTGTCCAAGAATTTTAGTCGACTTCCATCAAAATCATTAGACTTTTCTGTTACTTGCAAGGTAAGTGGACTCAGAAAGCTTATCTCATAAACATTTTCGCAAGCTTTTTAAACTGCGGAATCCTGAGAGTCTTTTAATATACAAGTAGGGTCCCTCTTTGACCTTAAAGCGCAACACTTCGTTACCCGAGACTTAACCTGGTTTTGGTATTTAGGAAAGTAGGAATAATTCTAGCAAAGAAAGTAATAGAAAAAGACTAAGTTTAAGGCGAAAAGGGAAAGCAAGATATTTTTGGTTAAAGGCATCGAGAACTAAGTGAGTTGCTTTTATGTTTGTTTCTAGTAAAGTAGACGTTGTCTTATTCCCCTTGGCAGTTCCTAATTAACAAGGAACTCGAAGAGAAGGAGGCTCGGTTGCAGGTATAAGCAAGATAAATAAAAGCATATCAGAAACGAGGGCTCCCGATTACTTAAGTTATAGGGCAAATTCAAGCTCAGGTGTTACCAATTTCGAAAGGTAAGGAGTACCCAGCTTTAAGTACAATACTTGCTGGACTTTACAGGCGTTAAAAAAGCTTTGGGGTTAAGAGTAAGGCTTTCAGGAGGTTTCGATCTCTGAAGAAAGAGGGACTAATAAGATAAGAGGGGTCTAGCTCTAAAGAAAGAAAGCAAGTAAGAGTATGAATAAGAATATGTTGGTTATCACGTGTAAGTTGGTATATTCATTATACTATTAAGCATTACCCTCTTTCGGTACTATAATAAGAATGACTTACCGCTCTACTCTAAGGTTACTACCCTATTTAACGATAACAACTAAAACAAAGGGGAAATGTACCTTAATACTAATCACTATAGAATGTCTATTACACCAATATAAGACAGCCTGGGGAAAGCTTATAGTAAACTCTAATAATTAGACTCGTACAAAACTTTAGTATTAGGACACGAACTCTAGGGATTTCTCCAAGTAAGGCTCAACAAATTTAAAAGAATATCTTAGTCAGGGGAATTAACAGGATAAATCCGGCCTTCATTTTCTACTTGCTTTTAGTATCTGGGACTGAGGAAATAGGGAAGATTAAGCAGGAATTCTTCTTTCTTCTAAATCTAAAGCTAAATGGAGGGGGTTATGTTATAGTAAACTTTATTAGGCCTAAAAAAGTCCATAAAAAAGGAGTTCCTAAGCTTTTCAGATAAGAAGTTCTAGTTTAGGTTTTGTTTCCCTCAGTACTCCGGGGTCAACTTGCCCTATAGCTATTGGGCCACATATGGGAGTTTTAAGGTCCTTGGTTATAGATTGATTTTAGGGTTTATCCAGATTTAACTGTATTAATAAGTAACTCCACTTAGGTTTTAGTTCAGCCATAAGTACCCACCTTTTTATTAGCAGAACCCGTAATTAAAAGTAAGAGTTTTAGCTTTACGAACCAGTCTTAGTAAAAGGGGGATCACTACTTATAAAATTTGAGTCTTTTCTGAAAGGCAGCATTTTTATATAAAGTAAGACTCTCATATGAAGTTGAACAAAAGGGCCCTTTAACTAAAATAAAAAAAGGGGTACTCCTAGAACTAATACGGGATCCTCTCCTTTCCGTTTTATAGGAAACTCTTACGAGATACTGCGCCATAGATTCATCCCTTAAGTATCCTTTTTCTTTTTGTTAAAGAATCCGCCTTCTTTCTAATGCCAGGGAGACCCATTACCAACAAATTATCCAGGTAAAATACAGTACATTAAACCCAGGGTCTGGGTAACCTAATAAACTTGAGTTCTTTTCCTTTCTGTAACAAGACCTTGACTTGAATCTAAATTTGTGAATTTCCTTATTAACAGAATATAGGGACTTCTATAGAAGCAATGAGGAGCCCTTTAGTCCGGCACTTCCTAGGTCCCCATTAGTATATAAGGTTTTCTTTGTAACCCATATTTAAAGCTAAGCCAAGAGTGATTCTTGATGAAAGTAAAGTGTATATAATGTCTACTTTAGTTTTACCGGGAATTCTCTAAAAAGCAGAACCTCTCTTGTAAAAGCTGGGCTGGGCAAACCGGGATCTTTTTTGCAGAATTTGTTACCCTTTTTGTAGCGAATTAACTTTATTTATAGATTCTTGAAATTTCTTGGATATTTATTGACTAGCAACTATTTTACAGAATCTTGTATTAAAAATAGATAGCGCAGCACCCTTATATAATAGATACTAAGCTCTAAGATTTACCTGTCACGTAATAAAAATTTCTACCGAACTTGTGAAACTACAAAATTTCTTGTTAACTCTGAAGTAACCTACTCCTTTCCTTATTTGAACACAGAAAATTCCTAACTATTTATATATGATAAGAAAAAAGCTAGCTTAAGAAAGTCAAACGATTATCGTTAAATACATTATATAGTAGACGAAAAGAGCACGTAAATAAACTCCTTTTAGGGTAACAAAGTTAAGAAATCCGGGGTTATAGGGTACCCTTACGAAAGTGAAATAGAAACTATAGGCTGTCGGATAAAAGGGGTTTTTAGCGCGGGGAATTTACTAACTAAGGTAGTTTAGTTGTAAAAAGCCTTATACTTAAGATATTACATTTTAAGGTACAATTGAGAATTTATATGATAGAAAACCGCTTTCAAGAGCCCCCAGCTCTGAGAAACTAACTAAAAGAAGTCAATTTACTTACAAGTAAAAACGATTAAAAATAAGTCATAACATAAAAGAGAACCTTTTTTCTTACACGGATATCTCGGGCTTGGGAAACTCAAATAAAAATTGTAGAGTACAGAGAAGTATAAGACTTACAAAAATGAACCCATTATTTACAACCTATGGAAGTTGAATGCCTTTGGACAAGACTCTTAATCTTTCAATATGGGTTAGGTAACAGAGTGCTTTGAAATAGGGGGATCCCCAGTAACCAGTGTCTCTAAAAGAGTTCCATAACATAAAGAGGTCGTATCGAGTAGTTATTGGTCTGAGCTCAAAGTGGATTCCCTTTTTATTAAAAATATGCTAGCTTTTTCTTAGTTCGTATAATTTGTACCTTATTTAATTTAAGTATGCCCGCTCTACACAGTTCTTATTTAAATCGTAAAGGAATTTTGAACCCCGGGAATCTTAAGCATAACAAGAATTGACTTACATTTTAGTTAGGAGCCCCCCTAGCCAGTTTTTAGAGAGCCCGGTAAACGCTTAAAGCCTCCCTATAATATTCCCTACTATAGCTATAACATAAAGCTGTAAAAGTAAAAGACTCTAAGCGAACCCTCTGTATACAACCCAAGCAACCCTTTTCGAGCAAATTAATTAAGAGGTAAAGCCTACAAATAAGACTTCAATACCGGATCTGCTGCTATAGGGCTCCCTAAAATTATATGCATTATTGCTCACCCCGTATCAATGTAAAGGAATATAAGGAAGAAACTCCTCCGAGCAAAGTCTAGAATACAACTTTATCGCCACTTAATTATACTAGACTCAGGATAAAATTACTAAAAATACACTATGCACCCGGTTGTAGCTGAGACTTTGCTTAGGATAAGTATACCCTTTAATGAGCTGAAATTTCTCTTTAATTATATAGAATAGAATGAAGTAAGTAGTGTAAGAGAAAGCGCCCTTGGTATAGGATGGTATGCTTAGGGATAGTCCTCCTCTTGTATTTGTTCTTACTCTATAGGGAGGATGGTAACTTAGTAGTAGAAAGTAAGTTATTCTTACCGACTGTAGTGTAACGGAGGTAATGCGTAGTATTAGTATATTGCCTGCTTACGTTATAAGACCAAAGCAAGAAAAGTAGACTTCAGCTTTAGCTTCTCCGGAGAAACTAAAAGAGTCAATTCTCTAACCTGTAAAACTCTCACTCCTACTCATAGTTTCTTAGTACCTAGACCTTTCTTTGTAGCTATACTCTGTATCTTACCCTTCTTACTGTAAACTTCTTTGCCTTCTTTCTTATGAGTCACTTTCTTAGGAGCTATTACCCTATCTTCTTTTTTTTAGTCACCCACGGAAAGACCTTTTTTAGTAGAAGTAGCTTGTTGAAAGAACCACAAAGGTTTCTATTATCTGGATGTAAAGTAAGCTATTACAGATTACCACCTATCCCTTTGTTGATCATTTTTGTAAATTTCTTACTAGGTTCTACTTTCAATTTAAATGGACCTCCCAATCTCTTCTGAAATCCTTTCTAAACGCATATCCTTTCCTTACAAAAAACCTTGGGAGCTCCGCTTGTTCAACAAGGAGTTTATATACCAAAAACTTTTTAGAATCCACGAGAAACCCTTCATAAAAGCTTACAAGGAAATTACTTAGTTATGTTGTATTTCCTACTTCTGGTAGATTAAAAGGAACCCCGCTTTTAAAAGTATTGGAGTTATAGTAAAAGTTCTCTTAGTTGTTACAGTCTAAAGTCTTTTCCCCTTCTTCTTTTGCTGCTACTGATATAGGGAGGGTACAAACCCCATAGATTGGAGGTAATTGTTATACGGTAGGTATTATGAGTATAGTCAACCTCACGCTAATACAAAAAAAACTTTCACTTCTCATTTGCTAGAAACCCGGGATTTTTCTTTAGCTCTACTTCTTTTATTTCTTAAAATGGATTATCGAGAATCGGTAAAACCAGAAACAAGGGAGCAGAAAAGAAACTCCTTAACTTTTATTCTTGAGAGCTTTTTAGATAGCTTAAGAAATTCTTAGAACCTCCCGAGTTTTATTCATCTCTTTTAGTTAGTGGACTTCTTTAACTTAAAAACAGAAACTCGGTTTTAAATAGATCCAGCTAGGCTCTCTTAGTCTTTCTATTACTTACTTTGCTAGTTGTTTTGTTCAGGCTACCCGTTAACGGTTTCCCTTTTGTTAAACCCTTCTTAAATTTTACAGGTAATGTAATTAAGAAAGCTTCTTATTAATGGACTTTTAAGATAGCTCTATAGTAAGTAGTTATAGTCTTTTTAGGGGCAGTAGGAGTATCTTGTAAAGAACTCTTGATAATACAATAAAGAAAGCAACAGAACTTTCCTACTTTTAAGAACTACCTTTATAGCCTTATAAAGCTGTTTTTCACTCTTCCGAGAAACCCACGGAAGACCCCTTAAAGAAGGGGTTTTATATAGGATATCATTCAATTAAATTTAAGTTAATACTGATGGGAATCCTTATACTAAAAGATTCTTATTTATAATTATAAAGGGGATTTTATTAAGAGGTTTAGAGACAGGAGCTTCCTCCTTATAGCATTCAAGTTAAGTCTCTTTGTTATACTCTTTCCGATATTAGTAGCAGTAATGAAATTATAGAAGCACCCAGGAAGTGTGGAAAGTAGCTGCTCGGTATATGGATTTTTTCCGGTTAATTTAGTTAATTATCCTTAATACGCAAAAAGGGTACTGTCAAAGGGCAAAGATCTACTTGTTTATTTTAAACCTTATCGCTACCTCCGCTAGTCTCTTCATTTAATATTAAGAAATTCAAGAAGTCCTTCGAGAAAATAGAGTCCAAAGCTGCAAAGTTTATAGGACTGAGCGAAGCCCTAATTATATCCAATAGCTTTAGAAAAAGCTTTCTGTTTCTAATAAAAGGGGCACTTAAAGTAAGAACCTAGTCTAAAAAGTGTAATCATAATATATATAACAGGGCAAGCAATTAGTCCTTAATCTCGGATCCGTTAAGATTTGTAGCTCAAGTCATTTCTACAAGTGCACTGCTGTATGTAGTTTTTACTTGATATTCGGGTTTTTTTAGAAATTTTTCTATGCTTGACTTTTATTTTACTGCCCCGTCGTATAATGCTTAACTGGGTGTGGAGGGGTTTCCCTTGCAATAGAATCCCTGGATTTTCTAAAAGGGCTCCCATTTAGGTACAACCCACAAAAGGAATTTCACGCATAACTAGCAGTTTTGACATACCGGAGTAACTTAAAAAAGAGAATTCTGCGATATAAAACAGACGCCTATTAAAATTATCGTGCTCTCGCAATCCATCGGGAAAGCATCCACTTTTCTAAACTTAATCCATCATTTTATAGCAAATCTGGAACACTTTAACTATACTAAAAACTTCTTTTCAAAGTTTCCTCCTCCTATAGGATTTTATTCGGATTTAAGTAAGACCTAGGAGCCCTTTTTTATCCTGAGCTACTGCGCCCGAGATTTAAAGGGTTTTAAAGAGTCATGAATCCATATACTAGAGTCGGTAGGTAACCCAACCGAAATACGATTGAAGTATAATCGTCTCTCCTTAGGGGCCTTTAGTTCCGTACAATTTTCTAAGCTTGTGTTTTGGAAAACTTTTATTAGGGGAAGTTTAGTTTATACATTAATGGAACAAATCCTATATAATATAAAGGGCAGAATTTTGGGTTTACTATTCACCATCTTCTTTTAAACATGTGGTACTAATAAAGACTAAAGAACTTTTTTTTAAGTATATAATAAAAGCTAGGAGTCTGCTCTTTCTTTTTATCTTTTTTTTAGTCTTAATAGTGTTGTGTAGAACCCGTTACTTTCTTACTTATAAGCCCTCGTTTTCTAAGGAAGAGGAGTCTAATTTATATAAAAAGATCGAGTACAGAGTCTAGGTATGAGTTAAGAAGATCGGTAAGCTCATGAAGAGGAAGAGTATGAAACAAGGTAAGCTGTAGACGTTGGCTATAATGGTAAGTTGGTATACTTATAACTACTAATTACACTAACTCCCTCTAATCTTTCTAAGGTTTCAATCCTCTACGCGCTAATAAGAACAAGGAAGAAGAGGGAACTATTACTCTAAATCTATACCTATTACTATTTCTTCCATTACTAACAAATAACTAGAATAGGCTAGAATAACTTGAAGAATACTATCCTACTATGTTAGGGAATACGAAGAGATAATAGTTGTTACAGGTACATGCTACGGCAAGAATTACGGATATCGAGAGTAGTATAGGAATCTAGCAACAGTAACTACAAGGCTACAGAGAAAGCCTTCTAGTCTAGTAAGTATTCCTCGGCACTCGAGCAAACAAAGGGGAGATTCAAAGAGTTCGAATCTAGGAATCCCTGCTTTTGAATTACGTGTTATATTTGGATTACAAAAAGAAATAGTACGAGGTGCGTAAAAAGTTATAGTTTCGTAATGAGCCCCTTTTAATGAATTTATATTAATGGTTCTTTATTTTAACATTGAAGAACCTAAGATTAAATATCTTAATTGTCTTTTTTATCTCATAGCAACTACGGGGACTTCCCAGTTTGTGCACCCGCTTCCACAATAAAAGTATATAAAACTGAAGCAAATTTAAGAAAAAGAAAATCGTACGAAGGGTGCGATCTCATGTCCTAGGCTTCTATAATCTATAAGGAGGGGCACTAGGTCGTTGTAAGCATCTCTAAATTTGTTCCATTTCTACAGCAATCTCCAGAAAATTCGTGATGTAGTTTATTAACTTTTTTGGGCAATTAACGTATAGTCAAGTCGTTACTCTTTATTCACTCTACATACCAGACTCTAGGGCGAGAATCTCTAACCAGCTTCTTTTGAAGAATCTCTGTCAATATCCCTAAAATCGACTAAGATTAAGGAGCCGTATAAAGGGTACGAAAAAGTAGGAAAGCTTCTAATAAATCCTATAATATATAAAATACATATTTTACTCTCTCGGAATGCCAGGACTATAAACCTGGTTATTTTCACCCTATTTTAGAGGTTTCCACTCTTGCCTGAAGAAACGGACCTCTTAAGAATTCTAGTTTAATAATATCAAGTAAAAAGCGGCACTACCACTTTCCCACTCAGTTATTCAAGGCTTTTTAATACGGCACTTTTTGGCACCGTCTTATGTATGTTTTTGATTTTTTTATAAGGGCCTATTCACAGTATGTTCTTATGCAGTAAAAGTCAAATTTCAGGTTACCCGTTAGTACTATTGCATGTACGAGTTGGCCTAGCAGACAAGAGTTACTCATTTAACATAGAACATAGAAGGAACCCCTTAGCATACCTCCGCCCTGAAAGAGTTTTCCTTATTAAAAATTTTGCACTGCTTGCTTTCCCAAAGTCTTTTTCTAAATAGAATCCCCTTTTTGGATATAACCAGCTATTCCCAATCAATTACTAACTAAGGGACTCTTACCTGTGTTATTTCCTTTTTTTAGGAACCCTTTTATACGGGCATTCACACCTCTAGGAAGGCTTAGGCGTGCCCCAAGGAAAAGATGCAGGGTGTTGTTAATTGGTTAGATTTTATAGGCTTTAGTTGTATTTTGATGTGGATCCGCTGGTTGATAGAGTTACCCGCTGCACGGTTTTTAAGACAAGGCAATATCCGCTAATGAGTAATAAATAGGGTTAAAAACTCTTCCTTCACTTTTCATTTCCTATACATTTTCCGGATTCTGGATTATGGGGTCAAGGAAGAACCCGGCTTAGACTTTAATTCCTAGGATTAGAGACTTTATAGGAGCTCGGAATCGCTCACCTAGCTTTAAGAGTTTTTAAGAGTTAAAAAAAACCTCTTTATATACGCGACTCTAAAATACCTTTCTATTTAGTAACTTACAGCTTTCTTTCTTTTTAGATATTTGCGAAGTAGAGCTACATACGCCTGATATGGGTATAGTAAAACCCCTATTTTTCTTTGAACCTCTCTAAAATTCGGTACTAAATAGAGAATAGGGCAGATGAGAAAGAACCCCTATAGACACAACAAATTAGAATGCATTTTTCACTTCTAAATAGAACTCGGGGCAACCCCCAAACCAAAAAGGGCTTGTTTAAGATTATTTATCAAAATGAAAAGGCTTGATTGAGAGTAGACAAAAGGGATCCTCTACCTATGTATGAGCCATTTAAGATGGTATAAGCAACCCAGAAGAAGGCCACACTCTACACTTTCCGTAAAAGGATGTCCTTCCCCTTCAAGAACCTAATGAGTAAAATCCTGTCTTTTTCTTTTGTTTATATAGATATCCAATAACTAAACCCCTTGTCTTATAAACTTAAGATTTTTTCTAAGGAATAGCTAGTAAGCAGAAACAGAGCATATATTTTATTTGATTTGCTCAAAAAGGACGGAAATCTAACTATAAATTGTTATTTCTGTATAAAAAGAAGATTTTCGATCGTGTTATCATATCCCAGAACAGGAATTTGTAAAAACACGCATCCTGTGCTTTCTGCACAGCCCTAAATTTAAAGAAAGATAAAGAATTTAAGGTTCCTGCTTATTTCTTATTTTACATGCACAAAAAGGGTACTTCCAAAGTTTCAATTGTAAAGTTTTCAGAAAACGAAACAAGAGTACGCGGTTATGACAAACTAAAGGATTCACAACGTGGGTTAAAGCACCCCTTTTTGGACCCTTTACAGAGGAGAAAATCTTTGAGCTGTTTTTACTTTTTTGTAAGTTTCGCACTTTTTGCATAAAATGAATACACTTTTTCAAAAGCGAAATCGCTTAGATAGTGTCCCCAATGGAAAATGGAAAAAAGCTTGTTGTTTTTTATTAGTTCTTATTCATATTAGTATAGGATATAAGAGGATTAAGGAAGGGAGTTAGACTATACTGATGGGTTACTGTAGCTAGATTCTTGTTCTTGTAGCTTATGTCTTATTGTAATTAGTATTCTTATCTTATATGTTATATGTCTTAATATGTTCTATATTATAGCTGTTATATGTATTAGTTATCTATTTCTTTATGGGTAGTAAGAAGATTGTATAGGTTATAATGGATAATGTATTAGGTTGTTTTAGATTGTACTAATTGCTTTAAGAGATGTTATTCTACATTATGTATTTATCTATAAGTATAAGGAAGATATAAACTTAATAGGATTTATGATAGTGTCTTTGTTTTAGAGGGCTGGAACTTCATTCTATAGGATATGCTAACCCAACTTTCTCTATCTAGTTAACTGAAGAGCTAAGTACTTCTATAGAGTCTAAAGCAAGCAGCCCAAGAAAGATAAGATAGTAGAAAGGATGCTAGAAAACTTTGTCCTTTGTTGGAAAGGATTTAATCCCCGGCTAGGTATAGTTAGACCGGCTTCAGAATCTGTATTTTTGGGGGTTCCTTTTAGGCATATTCCCTGTTTTTAATAAAAATGAATTATATAACTTAATATAGAAAAAATAGAAGTATAAAAATTCTTAATTACAGGGTCTACTTATGTGCGAAACTCGGATACCTACGCTTTCTAGATTTCCTTAAAGTTACGCCATATAAATAAAGTTTTTCCGGTTATAGTTCTTTCGTAAATACCCTTGCAGAACCACTTCTATTTAATAAATCGGAGTTTTGAGTTTAGTCGTATGGAAAGCTGGTATCAAGAGCAGTGATATACTGCTTTAGGAAGCTACTTGAAAGATTTACTGCATTAAGCAAGAAACTATCTATATTATTTGGTAAGCGCTAATCCTGTTACTGTTTTTCGAAGAGGAGAAAGCCAAAGAGTTCTTAAAGTTAACGTTGTTTTATTGGAGAAGTCCCAAAGTAGTTGAAGTACACGCCTTTTTAGACAAAATTGATTCAAAACCGAGGAAACAAGACAAGCTAAAAAATAATTAAGGCAAAAAGTTTCCTTTTGATTTAGCGGTTCCCCTTAGTAATTTAGAATCCCCGACAAACCCTTTTTAATTCATAAGCCAGACTTTACAAATGGAGTACCCAAGCAACAACCAAGGAACCTAATTAAGTATCGGGGTATTCCTATTCTTCATATTTTCCTTAATTTCAATTTTTCTTAATATTTAATCCGTCATTCTAGCTATGCTATATAGTAATCCGGTTTATTAAATTAACATATGTCGTACAAAAACCTTCGATTTAAGCCTCCTTGCTTGGATGGGTATTTCCTTGCCTTTAAATGTCGCATTTGGAGCTAGTGCTATCTTTTTCCGTAGATTTCGAAATAATTTACTTTAGGGCATCCTGGAGGGCTATTAGTGCTACTTTTCATTACTGGACGGGGCTCCTCTTAAAGCGGATACTCAATTATCGCAAAAAAAAGATGTATCGGGAAGTTTTAGAGTCTTAATGCATGCAAGGTGTCTTGAATATTTATTAAAAAGTAGCTATTCTTAGAGCTCTCGAGGGTAAAGTCTAGAGTTAGTCATGGGCTTGAAGTCCGCAAAGTTAGTGATTTGCAGTTTCCCCAACATAGTAATATAAGTCTAGAGCAGTGAAAAGCTTTCTACATATAAGTAAGGACACGAAGGATAATTAGAATAAAATTTGAACTGCATGGGTTTACTAGCAGGGTTTTGGCATAATCTTGTGTACAAATAATATAGAGTTACAAGCCTTTTTGGGAAACTGAAAGACAGGCCTGCACTATTTTAGTAGGAGTTCTAGATCATAATTTAAGAAAAAAGGCGCCCGATTAAAAAAAGCTAGGAGCAATAAACTACAGGGTATACTACCAAAATCTTGGTTAGAAAGCTCTTATATTGTATGCGATAACTTGTCCTTGTGTACCAAAAGCGCTTTCTTATGTTAAAGTTAACACTTTACCTGTTGCTCTAACTTATAGTATAAAGGAGCTCTTCTAGTTGCTAAACCGGGATTTGTTTTGTATTGTATATTTAAAGTAAATAATAGGTAAGAATACTCTAGATCTGTTGGTAAAAATGACTTGGATAAAAGAAGTTTGTACCTCATTAAAGCAAGAGTTTCGGGGAAATCGAAGTATTTAACCTGTCGTCGGTTGCCCTTTTCTAGAAGAGACTACTTAAGTGAAGGTGGATATTGCTAAAAGTTTTCTCTTTTGTGGAATCCGTAAAGTTGTGAGAGTTTTGCCTGGAAAGACGCAAAGTACTGCATAATAAATAAAAAGAATTTTATTTAACTCCTGTAGATAGAGGAAGCTGTCTTACCTTTTTTAATTTAGCAAGGAACCCCCTTACGTGTCAGAGATCTGACACCTCAAGACTTAATTAAGGAGTCTAAGAATATCTTTAGTTTTTCTAATTTTATATTGGATTGTGTTAACTTTTGAGCTTCCAACAAAAACATTTTTAAAGTAGAGGACTCTACGTGGCTATATTAAATAAAAGATATTCGCTATTGCTATTTCGAAGCTTCGTCCAATTAGAGGGGGAGCTGGGTTAATTTATTCCAATTTTTATATTTTGGTTCCAGATTTCTAGGCTTAGTTTTAGGGTAGGGAAGCAGTTAAATATAATTAGACTCTATCCTTGAAGGATGAGGAGGGTCCCTGTTTTGTAGCAGTTGTAATAACGAAAATCATATCTAAAAAGCAGATCGAAAGAGCAGGCACTTCTTTGACAGACGCTTGGGTAATTAAAAGGAGAAGCTTTTTCTTGTAACAAATTTTGGCTTTGGGTTGTAATTATGAAGTTCAAAGAGGGGTATCTAGTCATATACTCAAGGGTGCCCAAAAGGGACGCAAGTCCGTGCCTGGGAGTTTACTGGCAAAATACAATTAATTAGTGCCTGCAACCAGTCAGATTAAGAGTTTTATATATTATATAAATAAAGAGAAATTTTTTATAGAACAATAAATAGAACAAATCCTTGTCATATTCCGTTACCAAAAGGTATATCCTGTAATTGCAATTTTCCACCGGCAGTTTAGTAAGTACAATGGGTTATAACACCCCCTTTGTGTTTTGAAAAGAATTCGTTACTCGAGACTAGTAGTGGGAATCCCTTAACAATATAAAAGTACATATACTTTAAAACTCCCCAGTTCTTTCAAGTAAAACTCTGAATAACTCATCCTTAAAGTAATTTAAGCAAAAATGATCCTGAAGGCTTCTTCTTTTATACTACCTACACGGGGTATTTACAACTTGATTAAGAGTGTCCTTTATATACCTCTTAACAGGTAAAGAGACCCTTTTGGCTTCCTAAAAAGTAAAGGTGAATGCCTCGGGAGGTCTTTTCAGATCTTGTGTTTATACTTCTCAGACTTTTTACTACACCAAGAGCACTCTATCTTGGGTTCAAACTTGTGTACTATTTAAATTCAAAGTGAAATATAAATACTTAAAAAGGGGCCTCTAATTCTTTTTTATACAGCAAAAGCCTAGCGTAGCAAGCTAAGACAAAAAGACTTTTAAGCTTTTGCAGGTCTTATAAAAAGGAATGGGCTTTAGGTTATAACTTATAAGAGTAAGGTAAGCTCTATTTAGTTAGCAGACGTTAGGGGTTGCTGGTTTTGCCAGCAACCTCTTGTGTGTGACCCTAATGAATTAGCCATCACTACTCATGAGAATTTTATATATATAAAGTAGCTGATGCTAAATCCCTTTATCTATATACTATGCCTGTATCAAACTTGGGTTGGTTTTTTAGCAAGTGCGGTGCTTGTTATTTATGAGGAACTCTGTAGCATTTAGTTCGTATAAGTTCCGTGGGCAAGTTGTAATTTCTATTGTGCGATTGATTGGTTTGTAAACTAGGATCTGTAGTAGTCTACTAAACAAGGTATCGAAGATAAGATAAAAAACAGGGGCTTTTTCTAGTTACAGATCTAAAGGGTCTTTGAGCTTTGAAAGTTTTATTTACATGCCAGACAGAATCCTAAGTTTCTAGGGGTTTTAGATATCTTAATGTTCAGAAATTAGATTTTATCTCAAATAAATTAGAAGAAAAACTTGACCTATTAGAATTCTTGGGAAGATTATAGCTCTTATGTTACAGTCTCTATAGTAGCCTCTACAGCGGCAATTAGCGGAGCAGTATAAAAGTCGAGCGGGAATAAAATTAAGGTCTTTTTTTGCTTTTTTAAGGGCAAAGGTAGGGTTTCCTAAGGATTCTTCTTACTTTTTCGTAATATAGTCAATGCCCAAGAGATTCTTCTATTCTAAGAGTATTCTCTAATATTATATGTTAGATTTCTCAGGGCTCCTATACTCAGACATGAAGTAAATGAGATTCTTAACAAAGCTTGTGACTCGCGGGTTAGTTTAAATGAAACCCTTTTGTTACCAGAGACTTTCAAAATTTTTAGAATGTTATGAGGTAAAAGTCAAAGAGTGAAAACTTAGAAGAGTTTGTGGCTTATCCTGTGTCAATCAAAAAGGGTAGAATCCTGAAATGGAAATAGACTTTTTTAGTGAAAGAGGGAATCGCTTAGATAGAATAATATCCTGTAACTCTTGGAGATAAGCCTTTTGATACAAGAAGAATTTAGTAAGGTACTTTTTTTGATGGTAGATCCTAGAGCTTTTTACTTGACATTACAAGATTCTAATCTTGACATACTAATTAAATTTCACTTTCATTCTTTATACTCCCTTAACCAGGGTACACTAGCACAGTAAGGCATAGGGCGGATTTTTCTTTCTTCTAGAAGTATAGTATTTGCTATCTATGCACTGTCAAGAGAAAATGAGGTAATGACCTTTTATATTAGGATAACCCGATAGAAAAAGAAGAGAGGCATAGTCCTAAGAATTAACAACCCTGGGTATAATATAGAATATTAGGCAATTGTCTCTATACTATAGTTGTAACTTTTTCTCATCAGAGAATTCTTACATGAATTTTTTTACAAAACTGAAATTTCGTTTTGGGTAGATACTTGTATAATAAATAGGTACGACTAAGTTTCCGATCCCCTTGAATTTCCCCTTGAATTAGACTCTCTAATAAATAGAATTCGGTATAAAGGGTTCTTTTTCATTTCATCTTTTTAGTGATAAAATATCGAAAGACAGGATCCAAGCAACCCCCTTGTAAAGCGGAACTCTTTCAAAAGCGCAGAACCAGTACAAATCAAATAAGAATCCCTTTTGTTCACAAGCTAAAGTTAGGTTTTATGGCTGCTACTAGATGACTTCGGAAGGGTGTTAAGCCTATACGCGCAAAGTACTTTCTTACTGGAATTTAATCATTAGCGTTTTGGCCTCGACTAAGCTAGCCTCCCAAGGTTTATGATAACAGATATAAAGTCATTTTTATGTGAGCCCGATAGACTTAAGCACGCCGTTTTATGACTAGACTTTCCCCTTATAAATTAGAAACCCGTAAAATTGAAATTCCAAAAATGAGTATAGCATTACATAATAGGTACATATTTCAGGTTTTTCTAAGCTTTTTTTAAAGAATTCCGAGACCTCAAAGAGGCTTGGTTAAAGCGGAATACCGGGGGTCGAATAAAGTACTGATAAATATTGTCTTGATCCCGAGCATTTAACACCTATAACTACAAATTTTGAATAGGACCAAGGACTCGTCTTTTAAGCTAGGTCAACACGTCTTACCATTAGTTAGGCGTTCTTAACGAGTAGGTTATTTTAAAGCCAAAGCATACTGAAGTGATGGGAGTTTTTTCCTGTTGTGTTTGCTATATTCGGGTACTAGACTCAGAATTTTCTGACTGGGGTGTAGGGGCCTCTTAGTCAAATTGGGAACATAGCCGACACAGTAAGATTTAAAGGTTTCATTTTACGTGGATATAATATAAAGCAAATAGAAAATCTTAAGCCTTTTCTATATCATTATTTAGACTTTATCTTACTTCACCACCAATTCTCCCCTTTCCTAACATTTACTCTAAAAATTCTTTTAGAAGCCCCCATTGGCAATGCATATTTAGTAACTTATTTGTATACTACATATATTTTCTTTTTTAAGAAAGAGAAAGCAGCCAACCCCTATAGAAGCAAAAATGCCAGGTCAGACTGGAATGAGTAGAGCTTAGACCGCTCTCATCCAAAGTGCACCCGCTATTCCCAACCTAATAAAAAAATCCGAGTTCATTTTGAAAATAGCTAAGCAATTGGAGAGGAGCCCTATTATAGCACTAATATCATAGCTTTTGTGAGCTGCGGGTAATACCTATAATGGGATTGATCTGAGAAAAGAGGGCCGAAACCTAGGGTATAAAGAGGTACTCTCCAAATAGCTTTAACTTATTCTAAAAGCGGTAACTTCTACGTTATGCCGATAAGATTGCAATATTTAGACGGATTGGATCTTAGAGCTAGATACCACCCGACTAGAACTCTCACTTTACGATATAGGGGAGTGCTGTATTAACTAATAAGGTAGAATCCCGCGGAGAAATGAATGGGATTTTAACCTGTGTACGCACCCTCGCTTTTATCGCTTTTTACCTTCAACGACTCTGTAATTTACTCCCTAAATCACGTCCTAAATGGGTAAGATAGCCAAATAAGTATAGGGGTTTTTGAAGTTCTTTATATAGGTGATTTTTAGAAAAGCTCTCACAAGTTATAAAGTCAATTTATACTTTGAAGATACCAATCAGATAAGTAGGGATCCTGTAATGTTGTGTATTATTCTGAGTTATAGGTCAAGAGATATTTCGAGAAAACTTTAAACGTACCTAACGATTTTAGTAAGAAATCCGATGCAGTTAAAAAAGGCATATTATATAAATTGGGTTTTTAGGCATAAAATAGACTGGAATTGCCGATTTTAAAACCAGGGAAATACTTGAGTAAGCATACCCTTTTATAGGAGATTCCCCTGTACGCTCTATTCTTAATTAAGTTTGACTTACAAAAGGGAAGGGGATAAAGCAACCGACTTCTGCTTGCTCGACTCATAATAGGAGTGCTCTAATCTAGTTTTTTTTTACAAAAAGACTCATTTATACATACTTAAAATTTTTAGGTATTATATCCACTAATCTGGATATCCTTATTTTAAAATAAATGTAACCCAGGAATTGCTATTAGCTTTTCATAAAAAGGCACTCCAAGGACTTGTCAAAGAGTCTAATACTGAGCCTTATTGCAGAATTTTGCTTTTTTAGAAATGAAGAAATTGCTCTACTTGTGGATCTCATTAAAAAGACCAGCAATTTACTATTAAATCGGAATCCCGAAGAAAGGAATTCTTGGGGTTTACCAATACAACTTTATTCTTATTGTAATCTTCTTAAATTAAAAAGCTGAATTTGCATCGAACCCGGTAAAATTCCAAGATTTAGTCCCCTAAGGCGACAACCTATTGAATCTATAAAAGCTTTTTACCTCTTATATTTTACCCTATACCGGTAAAAGAGTAAAGAAATGCAGAAAAACTCAAAAAATTTCCTTGCTTTTTTTAAACAAAAACTCTGTAACCGAAATCCCGGGCCTAATACAATAAGGAATAAGGACTCCCTAAATTTACTTGATAATTTGACCAATGATATACTTTAACGTTGTAAAGAATTCCGGCTTGACGGAGTCTACGAATCTTGTCGAAGAGTGCACTTGTAGGTAAATCCCGAAAATAAGGGCTTTGAATAAGAGAGACTTCTTATTTCTTTTTGACACAAGTGCCCTGGTGCGCACTCTTTATAAATTCTTTCAATATCTTGTTTTTAGAGCGGAACTTGCTAGCTAGAGAAGATTGCAGAAGTTTTGCGGGGCTCTACTTTGATATTCGCAATTTGTTGGCTTTAACTAATTCGCAAGCAAGGTGCAAAGCCCTTCATTTTTATCGAGAGTGCTTTTTGCAATAGGCCTCAAAAAGTCAAAGTGTCCGGAATTCCCGTTGAAATATCGGGGGTTAGAAATAGCTCCACATATAGATGTCAACTTATACAGACAAAATTTTTTATGTATTTTTCTATCCTCGGCAGGATTTAGGGTTTTTTCAAAAAGAAAGTTCCTAAAGCTTAGAGCGTCCAAACTAAGCTTCCTCGCTATAGTAAGGTTGCTATGTCCTAATTTTTGGTAATTGTATACTAGTAAGAGCAGGTTCAAACCCAGTAAAGGATCTATCGGGGAGAGTCTCAATCTGAGCTATATGTGCCCGGTCTATTAAAATGAATTCCTCAAAAACTCCGTATCAAGGTCAAAATCAGTGAAGAAATTAAATAACTACACAGCAATGCTTCTTGTTTTTCTTAATTTAGGTACACATAATATAATTCACTTTTCCAAACATATGAAAGACCGACTCCTGGATACTTAATGGGTTTATCAACTAAAGTTTGACTTATTCTCTACCGAATAAAATTTTATAGGGTACCCTTTTTTTCAGCGAAAACGGCAGACTACCTAAGGGTTTCTCTTAAATGAGGTATTAAATGCTTTTTCACAAATGCGTCTTAGAGATCTCTCATAAGAACTCTTACCTACAAACTCGGCATACCCATAAACTTGTGTTTAAATAAATATAGTAAAGTAAAGAGAGGCGCTTAATATCCCACCCTTGCGCACATATACGTACGGGTTATTCTTTATAAATCCGGTTGTTAACAACAAAAAGATACGAGTAAAGGCGCATCCACATTATAGATAGAGCACAAGCTTTATCAAACTCGAGGCCCCGTTCTTTTTTCTTTTGATCTTACTTTTTAGTTAGTTTCGGTAATTCCTCACAGCACCCAGCAATACTAAATGAAGTTCATTGGAGTCTCGGAACAGGAGTCGAACGAGGAAAACCCTATTCAAAACCAGAAATTAGATCCTACATGAGACTAAATAGATCTCATTGCAAATTGAAAAAACGGGTCAATAATTTTTAATATGCCAAATTTATAAAGGAAATACAGGGTATTCCTATAAGAGATTCTATCATCCATGTTTCTAAATGTCCCTTTTGGTTATTCTGTTTACAATGTCAAATGAAATTCTTAAGGATATAACAGGTTTTCCTTGCTAAAAGTATCCTACTTCCCTTGTTAATTGGACGTTTGTCTATTTGTATAGAAGACACTCAAGACCCGCCTAACCCTAGACTTTAACTCATTAGGTTTGGTATGCATCCATAGAACAAAAATGAATTGAAATATCCAACTTGCTGTACTTTTAATACTACAAGATTATCAATATTAGACTCTAGGGGGATAACTGATCACAGTTCCTAAGGACTATAAACTCTACAAAAAAAGCTATAGTTTTAAGTCTAACAAAAGTATATATATAGAGAAATTGCTTTAACTTTTTAAAAGCCCTTGAACTTCTATTTTTAAATAATGAGGATCCTCTTTTTATAGGCTATAAAGTAAGGAAAGAATTAGATAAATTACTATGAGATAGTACTTTTTATACTAGATGCGATCTCCTACACGGATGCAATTACAGAGTCTTTTCTTTATGCCTATTGTGTTAGTAAAGTATCGATACAAAATTCTGACTTAGAATTTACTTATTGCTTTTTAAAGGGTTACTTTTATTTTATACTATATATCTGGCTTGCTCGCCTTACAAAATCTTCTGAAGCTTTGGAAGTTTTTCCTACTATGAGTTGACAAAAGAAACCTTATCGCACGGGGCTTCCTTATAAAGTCAAGTATAGCATTGAAAATACAATTTAAAGGAAGCTCCTCTTTGGCAATTTTGGATACATGAGTATCCGGACTTAGTTATACTAAAATTTTTTAGGTGGGCTCTCGATATAAAAACTGAAAATAAGACATAGATCAGACTCTTTCCAAAAGAAGTTCTTGATAAAAGAGCCCTCTTTGTGTTTGTGAAACCTTGACCTTAATGAACCTGTAAACTATACTAAATTCCCGCAAAAGTAGAAAACCCTTTATTTGTTTAAGATTAGATATCTTTTATTTGAGGTACTGAAAAAAGGAAGTTAATTCATACTTTTTTAATCTATGGATTAAACAAAGGAAATCCTCCTAAAAATTTAAAGGATAGTCGTTTATCAAGCTAGTAAAAATTCTTTGCATAGCTTTTTTATCTTGTATAATGGACCTTAACTTTGGAGCAGTACCCGAGACAAGGATATCTTTCAAAATTACTGCCTAGTTTTTTGAGATATTAAACTTTTATAATATATGACTAATTAAGGCTCCTGATAGCTAAAATAGAGTAAGGAATTGTACAAAAAATGAAATCTCTGTATCTTTACATGAAGGTCCCTTTTATTAATTTTATTAAAAGGTGGAAATTCTAATTATATGTTAATCCTTAAGATTTTACCGAGGAATCCCCGTAACAAAAATATCTGTTAGCGGATTTATACCATATGCATAGCTTATTTGTAGTTAGAATTTTTTATATACTCTATTTGAATACTTTAGGTAAAGTAATCTTCTAAAAAAGGGACTCTCCTATATATATGATTTTTAAAGAGAAAATTCTGAGTTTTCAGCCATAGAATTCCTTTCAGGGTTATCTTGAGCGAATGCTGATACATGGTAGTATACTATTTAAAAACAGGCCCTTTATATCTTACTTTGAAACTTCCAAGAGTTTCTCAAATTTTTAATAATTAAAGAACAAAACAAAAGAAATTTATTAAGAAACTCCTTTATTATTCTTTAGTACTGAGAAACCCACAATAATTCTTATTATAATTTAGGAAACAACAATGAAAGAAGACATTAGCAACAACAGGACACTTGATCTATTCCAATATACGACTATTAACTAAACTCAGCAAGCTTATCTCTTCCTTTTAAAAGCCAAATCTAGCATGATCTGTAAAGAATAATAAGGATAAAAAACTCCAAGCATTTAGTAAAAGAAGTACCACCCTATTTCTATGGAAAGTGTATTCCTTACTAGCTTTATTCCATAAACAAGTTTTTTTTATATAAAACGAGAACTCCATAATAAATTTCTGATTAGTATATTAATGAAATCTGTGAAAGAACAGATAGGAGGTTCTTTCTATTAGGGTTGACTTAAATAATAATTAGTTAAAGTAAACAAAATGACCCTAGGAGTTTCAATATTCAAAAAGAACTACTCTTTAGTACTCAGTTATGTTACTACTCCAATTCTAGAGAAAAGAATGTCAAATTTCAAAAGTCTTACTTCCGGTTTTGGCAGGGTTTCGGGACAATTACTAATGTTTCGGGTTCAAGCTCTTCTGACTCTATAAAATGTAACTTTTAAAGAGAAAGAGACAGGAGTTAAGGTAGGGTGCGTTTATACAAAAATACAGGAGTTTTTGCTGTAGTAAGTTTTTCTCTCTAGTAGAGTAACCTTAATCCTGTACTAATTCATATTCATTAAGGAAGCCTCGGATATCCATTAGGGACTGTTAAAAGTTATTTTAATTCTAGGACAAATTCCCTGGAGAATATAAAGCGGGCGCCTATACCTTACGGCCCTTACTCTAATCTATTATGAACAAATATTATAGCCTTCCAGCACATTGTACGTACAAAGTAACTCCTTACGTTAATCTACTACTACTATGCCAAAGAATACATCATAATAAAGAAGTTTACCGTATAAACCTTATTTAGTGCGGCACTCTTCCTGCATGCTACTTTTGTTCTTTTCAAAGTTTAGTCAGTACGTTGTTGCTAGGTTATATTATGTAACAGATATTAGGTATTGCTCGCGAAAGGGTTTACCTGCTCTAATTTAGAGCCCCGATTTGTAACTATAAATGGAAAGCCTCTTGGGGATCATGGTTTTTCAGCGAGAGCTCTTATAAGTGAACAAGCTTCTAAATCCCAGGTTATCCTGCTGAAATAACAGAGTACGGAATTTTTGAAAGGACTAAGCGCCGGCTACAAATTAAAAAGTCATGTGTCTTCGCAATATTAAAATGAATACGGTTTGGTTAGCTTAAAAATAACTCGAATAATTAGAAATTCCTTACTTAAAAGTTTTGTTATTTCGTGTTCATTATTATCTTTCTTCGATTTAGGTGCTTAGTAAAAATAGACTTAGATACTCATTAGGGTTACGCATTTCTTATTTGGTTTTATCATAATCTTAAGGTTTTTTAAATAGGACTCGAACCCTGCCTTATCAATTCTATTTTTTAGAATACAAGCAATTTCCTTATCTACGCGATTCTAATCCCTTCCTGTAGAGCTTGGGTCAAAGCCTCTTAGGATTAGGGACGGAGATCCTTATCATATTTTTGTAATACTCTGACCTATAGAATTCTTAATCAAGGGCTAGGTTTCTGTTCCCAAAGGCTCGAGATTGGGGGGATTCCCGAGTTTTTAATAAGTAGCTGCTACTAGTTTTCCTATTTCTTTATTAGATTCTTAGGCTCATGCTTTTTCTCTATATCCTAAAACCCCTTTTAGCTTTTAGATCCCTAAACTTAACTCGAGATTTGGAAGGAAAGAGCCCTCTAGGGTAAAAATCTGCAGGAATCCTGTTAGAGATAGGGAGGAAATATAAATAGCTAATAAAGTTGCTTTTGCATTCCTCTGTTCCGGGTTTCTTGAGAATAGGAGCACAACTCTTTCTTTTTGAGATAGAAAACTTTAGGAAATGCAAGATAGAGTATGAATATACTTTGACTTTGATAGGCTTCTTATTATACTTGTATATAGGAATAACTTTTTATAGTTTTTATAGCTATAAATTCGGCTTTTTTCTAAAATTCTCCAATAGGGATTGCGCACTCCTTTGATTTGAGAGGAAATGCCCCCCTTCTAATATAGACGCCCATTTCACTGGCTTACTTGTACGAAACCTGTAAACTAATGGAAGCAATTTGGCTAACTCATTTTATCCTTGTAAGGGTCTCCCCTCGATAGAGGGTTCAAGTCGTATACTCCGAAAAGTGGTTTGAGAAGCTTGCTTTTTAAGCGATTAAAGTCAGGGTTAATTCCGTAATAAGACCCCTAGTAATAGCCACTCTTGTGTCAAGGGGACTTCCTGTGAGATCCGTTAGCGATTCACTGTATGCCAAATTTTATATATGCCGGAGTTCTTGCTTTGAATTAGGTATCAATCACTTCTCAATTTTTGGTTTTATCTTATAGGAGTATCCGACACTCAGCAGGCGATACTAAAACTTATTTCAAAAAGGGAGTCCTAAGCAAAAAGCCAATCCCGGTATTTGCTTCCTTTTGCAAGCAGACAACAAGGGAAATCCAGTTTAGATCTTAGCCTTCCGTTTCGGGACTCTATTCTAACGAAATAATCTAGAGTAACAATTAGAAAGAGGGACTTGGGCTGTATTAGTTTTAAAACAGCAGGGCGTAAATATCACACGGAAAGGTTTACGTTCGTATTGAGGGCAAAATCCTGTTATTTTCGATTGTATAAAGCGGAAGACTTTGATATTGATACGTAACGGGGTTCATACTGGATTTTGAAACTATCAGAATTATCTATTAGAGTCGGCTTATAATTAATAATTTGAACCTGAATTAGGATACTTTATCACTTTAGGGACCCGCTAAATATACCGTAAACTCCTTATTTTGCTAGTTGTAATTAGTTCGTTATGAGAGTTGTAGGATTCCGAAAATAAGGTAATAGAGTCTTATCTTAATCAGGTTATACTTTTCCTACATCTAGTACTCTTGGAAAATAGGCGTACTTTAGCACAACTGGGTTTTTGTTATATGAAACTTAAGTTTAGTGCTTTACAAGTATGACTAGAGAATCCTTCTAAAAAAATTCCAGCAGTTGAAATTCAAGTTAAAACTGTCTGGCCATTCTCGTGCGTTAAAATTTCTAGTACTCCTTATCTATTTTTTATTTCATACGTTTTCTCTACCTTTATAATAGCGACCCGTTTCCTGTAAGACCTAAGAGAATAAGCTAGCATCTAAGTCTAACTACTAAAAGAAAATCTTGGAGATAGTTATTACTGCTTGCAAGAACTCTAATTTGTTTGTTCTATATAATAGATAAACGAGGAAAAGATTACAAGGTTATACCTATACTCTCGACTTGGTGGGGGCCCTGGCGAAAAGAAAAAGGGAATTCCCTATCCCTATATAGAACTGTACTTTAATTAAAAAGATTTTAGTAGCGGCTAATCAAAATCTTTTATCATCGTATTTCCAGATTAGTGGGTTAGGTTAAGGAGAAATTAAACTTTATTCGGGAGTAGAATTTCAGGCCGGGTTAGGATATAAGAGAGAGTTTTTTTCTACTAAGTATGGGCTGGACAAAATTATATTAATTTGGAGTTTTATAATAAGTAAACTGAAGTTTTTGATACCAGGAAAACTTAATGTTGAAGAGGTTCGTTATAGCTGTGAAGAAAGTTAAGAGTAAATACTTACCTTGTGTCTCTGTAACTAATCAAGTGTAGGAACTCTCCTGAAAACTCTTACCAAATTAAGACTTTAGTGGCATGGAATCTGCAGCAAGGAACCTATAGAAATTCCCTAAAAAGACTATTTCTTATAAAACTAATAACATGGAAATCCTGACCTGACTTATGAGTTAGACTCTTGCGGGCTATACTACCTTTTTTCCTATTTGTAGGGTTATGAGTCTTCTTCTCTAGCTAGTGAATAAACTTCCTTACTGTAGCGGGGGTGTAGCTATTGTACTTATCTTTGTATTAGCTAGAAAGTCTTTTATGTAAGTAGTAAGAATAATTGTTAATGTTAAGGTATACTGTCTTACTTGTAGCTAGCAATAAAGGCGATCGAAACTGAAGAGTCTTGTATGCGTATTGTTTTCCCGACTGTAGCGCAGCGAAAAGAAGAAGGTAGAAAAGTATACATAATAGTAGATTCTTTATAGATAGCCAGCATTTACTGCTTACCTTGGTGTTTCCTACTCTCAATCTTAATACCTGTTTTATATATAAAAACTGGTTTTTCTGCACCCATGTTCTCTTAGGCCTTACTATGGTCAACTTGGGCTGGGTACAACAAAATCCTTAGATATCTGGCTATTTTGTTGGTTACAACAGGTTTAGTAAATAGGAAAGAAGAGGAGGCATTATCAGGCTGCTATTTGAATCGAAGTCGTTTTGTTACACGATATACCTATTTCACTAGAAGAATTTCTGGTCCTAACTTTCCTTGTCCTTATGAGACTGTAATAAAAGTTGGTTTTATTCTATAAGACTCTTAGTAAAATGTATGCCACAAAACCCTGTTACGTAATTTCAGTAGAAACTTTTCGTTTGATGCCAACCAGGGTGCCCTGTCAAGTAAAATAGAGTTAGCCGCGGAGACTCTCTGAATGTTTGAGAAACCCGCTAAAAAAGTTGAAAAGGAATCCGCAGTTATTAGACTAGAGCAACCGTTTAGGGGCTCATTTTAATT